>PVJS01008100.1:0-12933 GCA_004027185.1 Glis glis | reverse complement strand
GTGACAAAGAAATAAAATAAAAGAGAACTGGCCGGGCGTGGTGGCACACACTTGTAATCCCAGTACTTGGGAGGCTGAGACCGGAGGATCCGGGTTTGCGGCCAGCCTCAGCTACTTAGTGAGGCCTCCGCAAGTTAGTGAGACCCTGTTTCAAAATAAAGAATAAAAAAATAGGGCTGGGGGTGTAGCTCAGAGGTAGAATGCCCCTGGGTTCTATCCTCAGAACTGCAAAAAATAAAAAAAGAGAGAAAGCGAGAAAGAACTGGCTTTTATCTCTACATCTACCACTCACTAGCTCTATGCTCTTAGGTAAAACATTTAACCTCATGGATCCTCAGTTGCTTCATCTGTGAAATGGGAGCAACGATAACTAATTCACAAAACTGTCATGAGAATGAAAAGAAATAGCGTGCTTTCTAGTTGCTACACAGTAGATTCTCCACAAATGGCTGTCCTTCCTCTTCCCCTCCTCTCTCCCTGCATTTTCCTCTTCTGTCTTCGCTCACTGTCAAAGTCATACCATATTTCTGGTAATTCTCATGTATCACCCAGGACTCTTTGGTGGCAAGCAACAGTGAGACTTATTCATACTGACTTGTGCATGAAAAGAAATGTCTTGGTTTCATGTAACTGATCTGCCCGGGCTCAGGTGGCTGCAGGGCACACAAGGCACCACTGGCTTTGGGCATTTACTATTGCTGCTGTCCCAGCCTCGGCTTTATTTTCAGATATATTCTTGATTTATTTATTCACCAGATATTTCTTGAGCTGAGTCCCATGTTAGGGCCTTGGGAAACATTAGTAAACAAAAGAGATAAGCTCCTTGTCCTCATGCACCCTACAGTGAGAGAGAGAGGATAGACCCAATTAATAATAATGATGATGATGATGATGATGATGATGCAGGGCTGGGGGTATAGCTCAGTGGTAGAGCACTTGCCTCGCATGTGCCAGGCCCTGGGTTAAAAAAAATACACCAAAACTTTGTAGCTTAACACAAGAACATTTGCTGTCTCATAGTTCCTGTGGGTCAGGGGTGTGGGCGCAGCTCAGCAGAGCCCTTCATTTTAGAGTCCGTCGTGGGCTGCAGTCCAGGTGTGGCTGGGCTGCCGTCATCTCAAGGCGTTCCTTGGGGGAGGAAGCATCCGCTTCAAGCTCCTTCGCATGACCACTGACAGGATGCCCCACCGAGGGCAGCAGTTCCTTGCCACATGGGTCTCCCCAACATAGCAGCTTGATTCATCAAAGCAGGCCATCGAAGAAGAAAAAGAGGAAGAGGACAAAGAAGGAGGAAGAAGAGGAGGAGAAGGAGAAAGCCTGGTGTGGTGGTGCATGTCTGTAATCCCAGTACTCGGGAGGCTGAGACAGGAGGATCACAGGTTCGAGGACAGCCTCAGCAAATAGTGAGACTCTCATCAACCTAGCAAGACCCTGTTTCAAAATAAAACTAGGGCTGGGAGTGTAGCTCAAAGGTAGAATGCCTCTGGGTTCAATTCCCAGTGCAGAAGGAGGAGGAACAAACTAGTGATCATGGTCCTTTCTAAACCTAATCTCAGAAGTGATATCCTATTGTTTTGCCATATTCTGTTGGTTAGAAGTAGGTCATGCTAAGAGCCAGACATGGTGGTGCATGCTTGTGCATGCTAGCCTAGACAATTTATCAAGACCTTATGTCAAAATAAAAAATAAAAAAATTAAATTGATATTCATTGTGATGTGAGACTACAATGCACCAATAAAAGCATGTTTAAAAAATAAAAAATAAATAAAAAGGGCTGGGGATGTAGCTCCTCAGTGGATATAGCCTAGCATGTGTGGGGCCCTGGTTCCTATCCCTAGCACAAAAAAAAGAACTTTATTTTTACTCTAAGTGACATGGGAGCTACTATTGGGCTGTTTGTTTGTTTGTTGTACTGGGGACTGAACCAGAGCTTTACAAATGCTACATAAGCACCCTACCACTGAGCTATATTCCCAGCCCTTTTTAATATACATATATATATATATATGTATATATGTATTTTTTTGCAGCACTGGGGATTGAACCCAGGGGCTTTCTACCTCCAAGATACACCCCCAGCCCTATTTTTTATTCTTTATTATTATTTTTATTTATTTATTTTTTGGCACTAGGGATTGAACCCAGGGGCATTCTACCTCCAAGATACACCCCCAGCCCTATTTTTTATTCTTATTTTGAAACAGAGTCTCACTAAGTTGTGGAGGGCCTCACTAAGTAGCTGAGGCTGGCCGCGAACCTGCGATCATCCTGTCTCAGCCTCCCAAGTACTGGGATTACAAGTGTGTGCCACCACACCCGGATATATATATATATATATATATATATATATATATATATATATATCTTTTGAGATAGGGTTTCACTAAGTTGCCCAGGCTGTCCTCAAACTTTCAATCCTCCTGCTTCATCTTCTCAAGTAGCTGAGATTACAACTACCATACCTGGCTACTATTGGGTTTAGAATAAAGATATAGTATGATCTTACTTGTGCTAGTAAAGGTCATCCTGGCAAATGAGCTGAGAATAGAGGTGGGAGGTGGGGAAAGTAGGCAGAAGGCCAAGCGAGACTCCAGGTGGAAGACCTGGCTGGTGGAGGTGATTAGGAGCAATTGGATTCCGGTCTGTCTCGCAAGATTTCCATTAGGAAATCTTAGGACTGGATATTGATGTGAGATAAAGAGACAGGTCAAAGATCACTTCTGGAGCTTTGGTTCTTTCTTTTTGTGTTTGTTTGTTTGCTATTATGGTGATGGGGATCGAACCCAGGGCCTCACACATGCTAGGTCAGCTCTCCACTGAGCCACATCCCCAGTCAACTTGAAGAGCTCTGGATTTGAGCAACTGGGAAGGTGGAGAATTAATATGGACAGCAACCATGCCCTGTCAAATCAGTATTCCAAAGCAACCCCAGCAGAAAGTGGAAATCCTGCCTCCCCAATAACTCTGGCTAGAGTCCCAGAATCTGGGGGCATCATCTCTGTGATGTTGCTGAGCCTGGGGGATGCGATGCTCCGACTGGCTGGGCTCCATATGTAACCCGGGGCTAGGAGGGGGATGAATTCCTTCCGAATCACAGGAGCATGGAGCAGGGAGGCTGATTTCTCAAGGAAAAGCCTGGTGTCATTTTCTAAAAGAAGAGGGAATATGGTTAGATGTTTAGCAGGCCAGAATAGCAGTGACCTCTACAATCTTGAAGCACCTGCTCTAGTTTGGATCTTGACTGTCACCCAAAGTCCCATGTGTCAAAGGCTTGATCCCCAGGGGATTGCTGTGGGAGGTGATGGAGCCTTAAGAAGGTGGCGCTTTATGAGGTCTTTAGGTCATGACCCTTCAAGGGCATGACCCATCCCCTTTCTTTCTTGCCTCTTGGCTATGAGATGAGTGGTCTTGCTCCACCAAGCATTCCTGATGATGTGCTGCCTAACCACAGGCCCCAAAACAATGGGGCCAACCAACCATGCTGAAACTTCCCAGACCATGAGCAAAAGAAACCTTTCCTCCTTATACATCTATCTCGGGTATTTTTACAGTGACGGAAATCTGACTGGCACACCACCTTCATTTGCACCAATCCCTCGGCCAGGAATGCCTGTACCAGCCTTCCCACCTGTTCAAGTCCTCACCCTCCAAGCCTCTGAGTTCTTTCCTCCAGGAAGAGTTTCCTCATCCATCTTTCAGCCAAAATGAAGTTCACCCCTTCCTCCCAGTCCCAGTAGATTCTTTCTGGCTGATAATCTATAGAAACTAGCACAAAACATCATTGAATTGAATTGTACTAAAGTGGACAAGGATGTTCAAGGGGGGATAAGGGAGGGGCCCTCGATAGGACTGGCCTGCCATAATGGTGGACATTTGCATTCTGGGCTACCCAGCATCCAACCCCCTTTCCTAACCCCCTTTCCTAACCCCCTTTCCTAACCCCTTTCCTAACTAGACCCCCTCTACAGAATTTCCTACTAGAGTATCGTCATGATAGAAAGTGGTCCCCACCTCTTCCCATCATAGCCAAAAAACCTGCATCCTCCCCTCCTATCCCAGCCCCTCACTGACTCTGTGAGACCCTAATATCCAGGCAATAAATCCCCTCTGCCTAAGTTAGCAGAATCTGCTTTCCTGGCTACCACCCATCACTGTGTGATGGAGCCTATGACGCCCCAGGCCCCATTTAGCAATCCAGTGGTGGACATTTGGCATCTTTGTTTGTTGAGCACACCTTGAATATACTTTCTATCTCTGGGGAAATTCTTGTCTTAATGAGTCCTATTTTTCCAAGGTAGAAGTCAGAAACTTTGCTTTCCCAGACTACTCTGTAGCTAGATAGCAGGTATGTGACTGAGACTCCACAAACCAGAGGCAACCAAAATTGTGTTTAAAACTGTGAAAGAGCCGGGCGCGGTGGCACACGCTTGTAATCCCAGTACTTGGAAAGCTGAGACCCAAGGATCCGGGTTTGCGGCCAGCCAGCTACTTAGTGAGGCCCTCTGCAACTTAGTGAGAACCTGTTTCAAATAAAGAATAAAAAATACAGCTGGGGGTGTAGCTCGAAGGTAGAATCCCCTGGGTTCAATCCCCAGTACCGCAAAAACAAACAAACAAACAAACAAACAAACAAAAACTGTGAAAGAAAGCCAGGTTTGGTGGCACATGCCTATAATCCCAGTACTTGGGAGGTTGAGACAGGAGGATCACAGGCTTGAGCCTCAGCAAGTAATGAGTCTCTCATCAACCTAGCAAGACCCTGTTTCCAAATAAAAATTTAAAATAGGTCTGGGGGTATAGCTCAGAGGTAGAATGCCTCTGGATTCAACCCCCAGTACAAAAATAAATAAATAAAACTATGAAAGAAGATCAAGTGTGATAAGGCAGGTACCACATGGAATGCAGCTCTGCGTGATGGAGAAGAGAGGCATCAGTAGTGGAGAGCTGCTGAATTCACGTGGAGGCACTGCGCATGCCCAGAGGTGGTGCCAGCCTTCACAGACCTCATCAGAGAGAAACACCATGTAACCCTCAAGCTAGGCTCTCTAGTCCTCCAATGCCCTAAAAATAAATAAATACAATAAAATAAAAATCTGATACCCCCAAATAAATCCCTTTTCTAACCAAATTAACAAAGATGAGTTTCATATTTTGCAACGAAGAAGACTGACACATAAGGGGCTGGGAGTGTAGCTCAGTGGTAGCGCATTGGCCTAGCATGCATGAAGGACCTGGTTTGATTCCCAGCACTGCCAAGAAAAAAAAAGGAAGAAGACAGACACACAACTGGATGCAATGGCACGAGCCTGTAATCCCAGGGACGTGGGAGGCTGAGATAGGAGGATCACAAGTTGAGGCCAGCCTTGGCAACTTAGCAAGACCCTGTCTCCAAGTTTTAAAAAATGAAATAAAAAATAAAAAGAGCTGGGGATGTAGATAGTGCTCTTGGCTTTTTAATCACCAGTACCATAAATTTTTTTTTCACTACTGAGGATTGAATCCAGGGGCATTCTACCTCTGAGCCACACCCCAGCCCTACTTTTTATTCTTTATTTTGAAACAGGGTCTCACTAAGTTGCAGAGGGCCTCACTAAGTAGCTGAGGCTGGCTGCAAACCCAGATCCTCCGGTCTCAGCCTCTCAAGTACTGGGATTACAAGTGTGCACCACCACGCCGGGTTTATAAATATTTTTACTTTTTTTTTTTTGCGATACCGGGGATTGAACCCAGGGGCGTTCTACCTCTGCGCTACACCCCCGGCCCTATTTTTTTTTATACTTTATTTTGAAACCGGGTCTCACAAAGTTGCGGAGGGGCTAACTAGGTAGAGAGAGAGAGAGAGAGAGAGAGAGAGCGAGCTGAGGCTGGCCACGAACCGGGATCCTCCAGTCTCTGCCTCCCAAAGTACTGGGATTACAAGCGTGCGCCACCACACCCGGCTAATATTTTTAAAAAGAACACTGACCGATAGGTAGGGAAGAACCCAAACAGATTCAAACTCAGTCTCTCCTCTGCACACTCACAAGTGCCAACGAAACATAACAACTCTGCTTTAAAGGAAACTGGAAATTAGTTTATTCTGAGCCAAATATGAGTGACCATGGCCCAGGACATGGATTCAAGTCACCCTGAGTGACTCCAGGCACTGTGGTGCACGGCCATAAGCCCAGTTCTTGAGAAGCTGAGACACGAGGATTGCAGCTTTGTGGCCAGCCTCAGCAACTTAGTGAGTCCCTGTTTCAAAATATAAAAAGGGAGCTGGGTACAAGCTGGTGCACGCTTGTAATCCCAGTACTTGGGAGGCTATGACAGGAGGATCGCAGGTTTGTGTCCAGCCTCAGCTACTTAGTGAGGCCCTCTGCAACTTAGTGAGACCCTGTTTCGAAATAAGAATAAAAATTAGGGCTAGGGGTTTATCTTGGAGGTAGAATGCCCCTGGGTTCAATCCCCAGTTTCACAAAATAAATAAATAAGTAAATAAATAAATAAATAAATAAATAAATAAAAATTTAAAAGGGCTGGGGTATAGCTTGGAAGTAGGATGCCCTGGGTTCAATCCCCTCCCCAAATTCCCTAAGTCATGGGGAAGAGGAGGTTACATGAACTTTTACCATCATACAACAAAAGAAAGTCATGAGTCAATACATTTACCAATGACATTGGTGGGCACATCACAAATCAGGGAAATCTCTTTTGTACATTCCAGACTTTATCCTCTAGCCTTCTTAGCTTTAGTGTTGGTGGAGGCTAAAGGTTGGCTAAGTTTAGAGATACATTCCAAGAATTTAAAGTCACAAGAATGTTGGGCCAGATACAAAAGTTAAGGGAATGGTGATTAAAGAGCCTAGAAGCCCAGGGTCATTTTGGCTCTGGCCCTTCAACATTCCACCCCAGCATCGGGATGCCCTACCTGGCCAAGGCCGAGCAGCCCACGGGTCTTTAATACAGATGCAGCTTCTTTGGTGAACTTCGGTTCACACCACACAGGTTGTTTCTGCTGCCCCCAAATGTGCGGGGATTTCTCCCCACCAACAAGCCAGCGGTCCCGCAGTGGACACCAGCTGGCTGTCCTCGAATCCAATTCAGCCTGACGCTCTGCACCTGCAGAGAGCGTCAGGTCCCACAGGTGGAGGGCTCGGTCCCCAAGACTGCCTCCCCACCTCACATGCACATCTCAAGCCCCAGGTCACCCCCAAACTTCTGACCCACAGGCTACAAATTGGGGTTTCCACATCCCCCTCCTTGGATTCGATTCACTTGCTTCAGTGGCTCATAGACCTCCAGGAAACATATTTACTGGCTTATTACAAAGAATGTCACGAAGGAGCCTAGCGTGGTGGCGCGCTTGTAATCCCAGTACTTGGGAGGCTGAGACCAGAGGATCCGGGTTTGTGGCCAGCCTCAGCTACTTAGTGAGGCTGTCTGCAACTTAGTGAGACCCTATTTCAAAATAAAGAATAAATAATAGGGCTGGAGGTGTAGCTCAGAGGTAGAATGTCCTGGGTCCAATCCCCTGTACCACAAAAAAATTAATAAATAAAAATAAGAATGTCACAAAGGATTCAGATGGAGTGGGGTGAGGAATGGGGGAAGGGCAGAACGTCCAGGCACCCTCTCCAGGAACCTCCATGTGTCATCTGTCCAGAGGCTCTCTGAACTCTGTCCATTCGGGTTGTATAGAGGCTTTGTCATGTAGGCATGATTGGAAAAATCATTGGCCCCTGACAATCAACTTAACCTTCAGCCCCTCAAAGGTTAGGATAGGGCTAAAAGTCCCAACCTTAATCCAGCCTTGGTCTTTCTGGTGACCTGCGCCATATAGGGCTGCCAGCCACCAGTCAACTTATTCACATACAAAAAGATACTGTCCAGAGATTCCCAGGACTTTAGGAGCTGTGTGACAGGAAACTGAGATGAAGACCAAATACCTATTTCACAATATCATATTTCATGCACTTGTACACAGCACTGGTTGTTTTTAATACAGCCTGTTACACTGTGATGAACTCCACCAGTAATGGGTTAGTTATAAAATACCCACTTTAAGCCAGGCGTGGTGGTGCACGCTTGTAATCCCAGTACTTGGGAGGCTGAGACAGAGGGTTGCAGGTTCACGGCCAGTCTCAGCTACTTAGTGAGGTCCCCCCATAACTTAGTGAGACCCTGTTTCAAAATAAAGAATAAAAAGTAGGGCTGGGAGTGTAGCTTGGAGGTAGAATGCCCCTGGGTTCAATCTACAGTACCACCAAAAAAAAAAAAAAAAACCCTCAAAGGAGCCAGGAGTGGTGTTGCACACCTGGAATCCCAGCCCAGCTATTCGGGAGGCTGAGGCAGGAGATTGCAAATTCCAGCCAGCCCAGGCAATTTAGCAAGACCATTTCAAATTTTTTTGTGTGTGTGGTACTGGGGATGGAATCCAGGGGCATTCTACCTCTGAGCTACACTCCCAGCCCTATTTTATTTTTAATTTTGTAACAGGGTCTCATTAAGATGTGGAGGTCCTCATGAAGTTGCTGAGGCTATCCTCGAACCTGCGATCCTCCTATCTCAGCCTTCCAAGTACTGGGATTACAAGTGTATGCCACCACATCCGGCTGACCATCTCAAAATTTTTAAATGGGCTGGGGATGTAGCTTGGGTAAAGAATGTGCTTTGCACACTCGAGGCCCTGGGTTCAATCCTCAGTACCACAAAAAAACACAAAGAAACTCCGAGGTGTCCCGTTCATCTCATTTATTAGGAGCCTTTGACTCTCTAGTAAGCTCTCTCTGAGATAGGGTACACTCAGAAGGAAATGGGCTGCCAGGAGAACAGAACAGCCTGGATGGGTGCAGTGAAATACTCCGGAGAGAACCGCAAGCCTTGGAGGCCTCAGGGCTGAGAAAAGAGAACTAGAAAGGTAGGTCAGGTGTGGAAAAGGAAGCAAGAAAATGTAGCAAACCACTTCTTGCTGGGCATGGTGGCGCATGCCTGTGATCCCAGTACTTGGGAGGCTGAGACAGAAGGATCACAGGTTTGAGGCCAGCCTCAGCAACTTAGTGAGACCCTCAACAACTCAGCAAGACCCTGTTTCAAAATAAAAATAAAAAGGGCTAGGGGTGTAGCTCAGAGCTAGAATTTCCCTGGGTTCAATCCCTAGTACCAAAAAAACAAAAAACAAAAACCATTCCCCTTGGTTCACTCCACTCGAAACACACTGGCCTCTTCACTGCTCCTTATAGATGCCAGCAGGCTCTGCCGCGAGACCTTTGCCCCGGCTGAGCCCACTGTGTGCATCACCGTCCCCCCAGAAGCTCTGAGCTCCTGCCTCGCATCTTCTAGACTGCACAAAGGTGACCTTCTCTAAGGCCACCCTGACCAACCTCCACAAACACCTGCCTCGCTCCTGGTCCCACGCCGCCCCTCCACTTGCTCGAGCCATCACCAGCTCCCTGCTGTATTGACAGTCTACAGCAATCATCAGCTTCTGACGTTGTGGGGATGGGCTGTTAACTGTCTTCCTGCCCTAGAAGGTCTTTGTTTTGGTATCCACTCATGTATTCCAAGCATCTACAACACGTCAGCACTTGAGAAACATTTGTTGAGTGGTCAATAAATTTATTCAACAGACATGTACTGGGGATTGCACCCAGGGGCACTCTACCACCATGCTACATCCCCAGCCCTCTGTGTGTGTGTGTGTGTGTGTGTGTGTGTGTGTGTGTGTGTGTGTATACACACTAGTGACTGATCCAGGGGCATTGTACCTCCGAGCTACACACCCAGTCCCATTTGATTTGATTTTTTTTTCAGTACTGGGGATTGAACCCAAGGACATTCTACCTCCAAGCTACACCCCCAGCCCTATTTTTTTATTCTTTATTTTGAATCAGGGTCTCACTAAGTTGCTGACAGCCTAAGTAGCTGAGGCTGGCCACAAACCTGTGATCCTCCGGTCTCAGCTTCCCAAGTACTGGGATTACAAGCGTTCTCTACCACACCTGGCTCTTATCTGATTTTTTTATTTGGAAACAGGGTCTCGCTAAGTTGCTGAGAGCCCCACTAAGTTACTGAGGCTGATCTTGAACCTGCAATCCTTTTGTCTCAGCCTCCCAAGTACTGGGATTGCAGGCATATGCCACCACACTTGGTTAATTAATTATTTTTGAGACAGGATTCAAGGCCCTGGGCTGGCCTCGAACTTGAAATCCTCCTGCCTCGGCCTCCTCAGTTGCTGGGATTATAGGTGTGTACCACCTGGCTAACAGATGTTTCTTTCAACCTACTCTGCACCAGGCCCCATGCCACGCATGCTTACGCTGTGCAGATGGACACAGGCCTTGCATCGATGCGGCCCTCAGCCAAGCCTCTTATCTGATCAAACTAAGGCGAGTGGGGAGATGAGTGACTAGATTATATGCCCAGCTTCCTGAGGAATGTCACAATTTTGCAGAAACATCTTTTAATCCAGAGAAATAGCCCTCTATCCTCAGGGTTTCAGTCTGTCTATTTCTGAGCAGGGCAGCCTCCAAGCTAGATCTTGGATACACACACACACACACACACACACACACACACACACACCCAGCCTACAAAGAAAGGCCTAAGATGACTACCTTCCCTCCTCATGTTGAGCTATTCTCTACAGAAATCAGGGTCTTGTCAACAGAGAATGGACCTAAAATGGGGGACTTGAGCCGGGGAGTGGCTCAGCGGGAGCGCACCCACCTGGCCTGGGTGCCATCCCCAGCCCGGTAAGAAAGGGGACGCGACGCAAGAGGATGAAGAGAGTTTGATGGAGGGGCTACTCATAGAGGGGAGGGCGGTGTTGAGGGAAAGCAACTGGGGCGGGGAGGCACAGGAGGCTGGAGTGGCAGGAGCTGGGGCTCTGGGGCTGCCCAACAGGACAGGAGCCGTGGCCTTCAGGAGGGGAGCGCAGCCATGGCCGCCCTACAGCCAGCAGCCGCAGGGATGAGCACCGCTCCCCTCACCCTCCCATTCCTGTACCGCAAAAAAAAAAAAAAAGAAAAAAAAGAATTTCAGCTCAAGCCAGTCAGTCATAACAGGGATTTATTTAGGAAAGCAAGAAATACATATTCAAGGGAGAATGGGGCCATCTCCAGAGTGGGGGGGGATGGGGGCTCTGGCTCTTCTTGTATGTATATAAGTATGTATGTATGTATGTATGTATATATTTTTGTGGTGCTGGGAATTGAACCCAGCCTCCAAGCTACAACCCCAGCCCTATTTTACTTTTTATTTTGAAACAGGGCCTCACTAAATTGCTGAGGATCTCACTAAGTTGCTGAGGCTGTCCTTGAACCTGTGATCGGCCTCTCAGTCTCCCAAGTACTGGGATTACAGGCGTGCACCACCATGCCCGGTTTGGCTCTTCTTTTAAAGGAAACTTGGCGAGGGGTGGCAGGGGGAGGTTTGTGAGGATGCCATCAGTCTGGAGATGGCAAGATGGCTTATGGTGATCTGGTAATCCTCCGGACCGGACCGTGATGTGGTCTCTGTCATCATTGATAAGATAGTTAACAAGGCCTAAGGTAATTACCACAAGTGAATGAGTTTCCTGTGTGGTAGATGGTCTCTGCTGGCTGATCAATAGATATGACTCCAGCTTAAGTTATTCATAAGCGAGATATTAACAGTTCTCAAAGTGTTTATCACAAGTGAAAGAGTAAAGATACACCCATTTCCCAGAAACTTGCATGGTGGCTCACTCTTATAATCCCGGTACTTGGGAGGCTGAGACAGGAGGATCTCAAGTTCGTGGCCAGCCTCAGCTAATTAGTGAGGCCCTCTGCAACTTAGTGAGACCCTGTTTCAAAATAAACAATAAAATAGGGCTGGGGGTACACCCAGCTCAGAGGTAGAATGCCCTTGGGTTCAATCCCCAGTACCACTCACACAAAAAAAGCACAAGGCTTTCATATTCAAGTCGTTATCTTCCTTGTTGTTTGTCCTTTATGTCTTTCTACCTATTTCTTTTATTTCTTCTATTCTCCCTCACAACCATTGATCAGTTGGGGGAGGGGCCGCAGGGGAAGTGATGTGCTTGTCTAGCCGTTGTCGTGGCAACCACTCTGCGCTACCGGCCAGGTCCAAGTCCAGGGGCCCCACTGGAAGTCACTTTTTCCATCGCCCGCCCATTCCATTCCCGTCCCTCCTTCCTTCCTCCGTGGCCCCAGCAGCTCCCATTCCCAAGCAGAGTTGTTTTTTTTTTTTTTTTTGCGGTACCCAGGATTGAACGCAGGGGCGTTCTACCTCCGCGCTACACCCCCGGCCCTATTTTTTTATACTTTATTTTGAAATCGGGTCTCACGAAGTTGCGGAGGGCCTCATTAAGTAGAGAGAGAGAGAGAGAGACAGGGAGGGAGAGAGAGAGAGAGAGACAGCTGAGGCTGGCCGGAACCCGGATCCTCCGGTCTCCGCCTCCCAAAGTACTGGGATTACAAGTGTGTGCCACCACGCCCAGCCCCTTCCCAAGCAGAGTTTTTGTGAGAACACTGGATGGCGGCTCTGGGTGGGGACATTTGGGCAGCTGTGGCCAAAGTGATGCTGGGCAGGCAGGGAGGGGAGGAAGTAACAGATTGAAGGGGCAGAGAGTGCCAGAGAGCCCCGGGGTGAAGGAGAGAGGGCTGTGGGGGAGGGTGACTTTGCACCTAACACACAGCCAGACTGTTGGCCACATGAGGACATCTCAAACTGTGACTGTCCTGCCCCTGTCCCCAGCAGTGGGATGGCCGCTGTATTAGACAGGGTTCTCTAGATTAACAGAATACACAGAATGAGTATATTTTTAAAAAAGGGATTTATCAGATGGCTTACAGTTTGCAGCAATGTAGTCCCAGGTTCTGACTGCACGTGGAGGGTCAGAGGAACCAGTAGCTGGTCGAACGGTCTAAGAGCTGGAGTCTTAGGATTGGAGCAACCACTAATTCAGT
>PVJS01008099.1:8274-54254 GCA_004027185.1 Glis glis | reverse complement strand
CGGCCCTATTTTTTATACTTTATTTTGAAACCGGGTCTCACGAAGTTGCGGAGGGCCTCACTAAGGAGAGAGAAAGAGAGAGAGAGAGAGAGAGAGAGAGAGAGACAGAGAGAGCTGAGGCTGGCCGCGAACCCGGATCCTCCGGTCTCCGCCTCCCAAAGTACTGGGATTACAAGCGTGCGCCACCACGCCCGGCTTCGGTTGTTTTGATTTTCGAAACCTGGTCACAATGAAAATTCCCAGGTGCTCTTCCTTTATCTTCTATTCTTGGGCTTCAGCCACGGGATGGGGTGGGAGGGCTTCTGATCCCCTGTTGCTGGTCTCCTGGAATGAGACCCATCAGTTAGTGATCCTTGATTGAATTCCACAAACGAGGCCCAGGATGTTGCCAATTAGATAATTAAAACAAGCACAGCATTTAGAGTTTGCAAGTTTTTGGGTAGTTTTGTTGTTGTTATTTTTTGTTTTTGTTTTTGTGATACTGGAGATTGAACCGAGGAGCACTCTACTACTGAGCTACACCCCAGCCCTTTTTATTTTTTATTTTGAGACAGTGTCTCACTAAGGTGCCCGGGCTGGCCTCAAACTTGCCATTCTCCTGCCTCAGCCTCCTGAGTAGCTGGTATGACAGACTTGTGCACTGTGCCTACTACTATTAAGTTTATCCTTTTAGTCCTCAGTGAGGTCTTGCTGCTACTCCAGTTATGGATGAGGAAAATAAGGCTGTGTGGTTGAGTGAGTAACTTGCAGAGTCTGGACCCCAGCCCAGGTAACCCTCAGAGTAGAGGGATCCCCCTTACACACTGCTCTCTGCACCCCACCTCAGTAGGAGGCCTTGCAGCAGTAGGCTGGAGGGGTGGGCTGGCTTCCCTGTTTTCAGCTACCTGTCCACTTAATTCTTGTGTGTGTGTGTGGGGGGGGGTTACTGGGGATTGAACCCAGGGTCATTCTACCTCTTAACTACACCCCAGCCTTATTTTTTTATTTTGAAATAAGGTCTCACTTAAGTTGTGGAGGGCCTCGCTAAGTTGCTGAGGCTGACCTCAAACTTGCAATCCTCCTGACTCGGCCTCCCAAGCACTTCAGATGTTTGGAGCAGGAAGAGCAGATGTACATCAGCAGTTGGGCAGGAGAGGAGGACTGCATGTCCACGAAGGGGGCAGCAGCAGAGGGACGAAGGAGAAGAGCAGCTGGTCACAGCACTCCATGCCACCCACTGGAATCTGCCTTTCCTCACTGGGGAAGCAAGCGCTGTGGGGTGACATCCCTTCAGGCCCGCCTGTAAATACCCTTGTGTCCAGTGTTTCTCTCCTGGGGCGGCGGGATGGCGGGATGGCGCCCCTCCCCATCACACAGTGGGTTGGGGGTGGCCTGCACCTGGCTGTCAGCGACACAATGCTGAGTGCTGCTGAAAGGAGCCTTTGAAAGGCTCCTCTTTGACACAAGTTTAAGATCCCACTCTGGCGTGTGGTTCCCCTTCACCCTTCAACCCACTGAACAAAGCGGGTCTTAGACCAAAGCTCCTGGCTCCAGCCCCTCCCCCCAGGATCTGCTGGTCAGAGCAGGTGCAGGGCAGGGGTGGGGGTGGATTCCTTGGAGTGAAATTCTAGAGTCTCTAGTGCCTTTGGCCTGCCCAAGAGGGCACAATGAAGTAGGGGGCTGGACCCCAAACTGATCCTTCACTAGCCCATCCTAGAAAGGAATAGAGCAAAAGTTCCCAAAAAGAGTCCTTGAGGGTGCTCCCAGACCTCCCCGTAGTTGCATGAATAAATGTGCACATGGCCCTGAACTGTCAAAAGCCCTACAGGGCAGTGGTGAAGAGCCTTGGATCTGGCTCCACATCCTGCCTCTGCTGTTACACTACCATGACCTTGAGCAGGTTACTTAACCTGTGTTCCAACTTCCCTTCTGTAAATTCGGGAATTTGTGCCTATAAACAGGTTTGTGGTGAGTATTAAGTGAGGTAGTAATGTCAAGGGTCTTAACACAGGCCTGGCACAGCATTGGTGCTCAGTAAACATGGCGGAGGCCCAGAAAGACTCAGCGGCCTGTCTCAGGGGCTAGCTCCCTCAGTGCAGCCCTCCTCTCCTCGCATAAAGGCGGCTTTTGTGGTTGCAACTCTTCTGGGGTATTGCAGACTGGTGGAGGCCTGCCCAGGTCCTACCTCTGTAGAAGTGACAGAGGCCCTAAGGCACCTGGACTCACTCACTCAGCCAATCAGAGCTCTTGAGCACACTCTACAGAGGCAAGAGGCTGACAGATGTACAGAACATGCCCTGCTGGGGCCATAGCAGGCCCTGCGGGGAGGCAGCCATGTTGGGGGAGGCTGAAGCAGGCCCTGAGGAATTCTGAGGCGTGGTGTTTGAGGGCAAGGTCTGGAGAAGGATGGAGGGGGAGGGATGATGGAGTATTGACCTTGCTGTTGTGGGTCTAGCGGATTCTGCTTTAGTGCCTGCCCCCAGGGTCAGCACACTTGTGATCTCCGCGGGGCACAGGGGCTGCCAGTCTCATTGTGTTTCTGAGAAGACCTGCATCTCCTGCGAGGAACCCAAGCTCCCTGTGTTGTGCCTATTGGGCCTCCCGCAGTGGGCGTGGGCGAGGCCTCTACTGGCCCCAGCCAGCTGCCCCTTTCACCCTGCTGCCTCTTGGGGATTACTCAGACTTCACAGTGGCTGTCACTAAGATGCCGAGTGCATTCCTGATGCTCTTCAGGAAAGGGCCTTGTGGCCTCTTTAAGAAAGGCCGGGTGCCCAGGTTAAGCCTCCGATGGTGGTTCCGCATGAAGAAACCATAAACCAAAGGAAAAAGCAACGTTCGGCTTTGGTCTTGGAGCTTTGTCGGGTCTGCCCTGCGCCCCTGAGCTTGGAATTTGACAAGGGCCCGCAAGCAGGCAGGGAGGCAGTCCTCTCCCTCTGATTCCTGCATAGACTTGGTGAGAATAGTGTGTGTGGAGGGGGAGCAGGGTGCTCAAGGAACCTCTCAGCCCACTGTCTTTATTTTAGTGCTGGTTTCTGCTCTGAACACAAAAACTTTAAGGAATGTCTCCAGCACAACTTCTTCATGACAAATACCCGAAGAAGTCTTGGTTCTTCCTCCAGGGCCAGGAGCTTGAGAGCGACGTCCAGGTGTGGGGGCTAATTGCTGGAAAGGCTGTCATTTTCTAGAAGGTTCCTGGTGGTCAGGTGGTCATACCAATGCCAGGGCTCTGTCCTCACCAGGGAGGGGAGGGAGAGAGCTCTGGGTCACCCACCCTGGAGGCCTGGCTGCACAGTAGGAAGTCTGCCTTCCTCCCGAGTCAGAGCTAAATCTCTTGTCCTCTGGGTGGTGGTGACTTCATGCACTGCTGTGTAAGGCTCATTTCTTCACCCTCTGTCCTGGGAACAGTTTGGTTTTCTCTCCTCCTTTCCAGGGTCACAGGCAGCCCAATAACTGGATATTCAGTGGCCCTCCCATTCCCCATTTCTGCAAGGGCCACCTCAGTGCTGCTCTGAGGACTGGTCTGAGCGGAGGGAGCTCAATGTGGCTCCTGGGTGGCCCCCACCATATTGCTGTCCCCTTTCCTTCATCCCTTCCCAAGGAGGAACACAGGGAAGCCTCGTGGCACATTCTGTTTGCGTTTCTTTACCCACAAAGACAGAGGCAACTCCAGCATTTGTTTTTCTGTACCTGTGCTTTTAACTGGAATGGTTTGAGTTCAATCCTTAGACCCAGCTCCCACTTTCAGACCCCGGGGAAAGACCTGTGGCTAGGGACCATCCTGAGCGTGGTTGTGCAGCGCCACCTCCTGGCCGCAGTACCCATTGCATCTTCCCACTCTTGTTCAACAGTGTAGAGGCTTCAGCCTGGGACCTGGGGCTGGTGTGCGCGACCTACGAACTTGACCCACCAGTGTTTTACCAATAAGGTTCCGTGTCTCTGAGGCGAAGGAGTGCTAAAGAAAGTGGCTAGGACATGGGCTGGAGACACGGGTGTGAACAAAAAGTGTACCTGCTTCCTTGGGGATTTGACCCTCCAGAAGTTTCTAGTCTGGAGTATTTAGGCAAACTGGGCTCCATTCTGCAGCCACAGACCCAGCATCTTGGGAAGCTGACACTGAACCAAACTGCAGCTTCATTAACTTGAAGGGGACCAGGTTACTCCCTTTTCTAGAATGGTGGTCTTTCTGGGGACTGGTGTTAGGGAGGGTTTATGTCTTTGTGAATTAAGTTGGAGGGCACCTTCTGTTCTGTCCTGGCCTGTCTTTGTGTACCCCCCACCTGCCCCCTACACTCCCACAGCCACCAAGGGAGCGAAGAGCAAGTCCTCTGCAGCTCAGGGCTCCTGTTTCCCAAACCAGAGGCGGGGTTTTCCTGCCGTTTCTGCTCTGAAGAGAAAATGTTGGAATAAATATGTATGCTTCACTATAAGCTGTATGGTTGTCTGCCAGGCTTGCAGCCTACAAGGGATACAGGCACCGGGTAGCTGTTGACAGAGACTGATGTCCCTGTAGGTAATGCCTCTCGTTTCCTCCTCTCTAGGCCTGGTCTCCAAGTCCTCTCCTAAGAAGCCTCGCGGACGTAACATCTTCAAGGCCCTTTTCTGCTGTTTTCGTGCCCAGCATGTTGGCCAGGCAAGCTCCTCCACTGAGCTCTCTGCGTACAAAGAGGAAGCCAACACCATTGCTAAGGTAGCTGGGGGAGGTGGCGCCCTGCTGGCCAGGAAGGGACTGCTGGGGGGAGGGCGGGCTTCCTGCAGTGAACCAAGGGCCTTGCCTGCCTTCTCTGGCCTCCCACTGGTGGTGTGGGCCATTCAGATGTCCCTGTGGTCGCTGAGGCCCCTGCAGGGTGCTTTGCATCATCTCGTGTCACTCACACAGCAACCCCCTGGGGAGAGTCACAGGATTCCCACCGTGAAGATGTGGAAACAGAGACCCAGAGGGCACGCAGCGTCTGAGGAGTTCATGGCCGATCAGTGCTCGTGTCGGGATTCTGGCTCTAAAGCCCGTGTTTGTTTTTTTCTATTACCCAGCTACCTTCCAGGTTTACCTGACTTGCAGGGAGTCAAGGAATTGGAACTGCCATGTTTTTTGTTGTTGTTGGGTTTTTTTTGGGTTTTTTTTGTTTTTGTTTTTGCAGTACTGGAGATTGAACCCAGAGGCATTCTACCTCTAAGCTACACCTCAGCCCTATTTTATTTTTCATTTTGAAATAGGGTCTCACTAAGTTGCAGAGGGCCTCACTAAGCTGCCAACACTGTCGGCGAACCTATGATCCTCCTATCTCAGCCTCCTAAGTACAGGGATTATAAGCATGCGCCACCAGGCCCGGCTATTGTTGTTGTTGTCTTATAGTTTAATGTATTTAAGCAAGCTTACAGGGCCGCATAGAAGACAGACAACATTAACAATATATACATGCATGTAGGACAACTCAGAAAGGTATAGTGAGGCCGGGCGTGGTGGCGCACGCTTGTAATCCCTGTACTTGGGAGGCGGAGACCGGAGGATCCCGGTTCGCAGCCAGCCTCAGCTACTTAGAGAGTTCCTCCACAACTTCGTGAGACCTGGTTTCAAAATAAAGTATAAAAAATAGGGCCGGGGGTGTAGCTCAGAGGTAGAATGCCCCTGGGTTCAAACCCCAGTACCACACACAAAAAAAAGAAAGGTACAGTGAATGTATGGAATCTTCTGTATGATATATGTGCTACAAATACCTTTTAGTTGCTTTCAATTAGAAATTTACCTTTTTTTGTAAATTTACCTTTCTTTTGTGGTACTGGGGATTGAACCCACCTCAGAGCTACACCCCCAGCCCTATTTTACTTTTTATTTTGAAACAGGGTCTCACTAAGTTGCAGAGGGCCTCACGGAGTTTCTGATGCTGGCTGCAAACCCGCAATCCACTGTCTTAGCCTCCCAAGTACTGGGATCAGAGGCGTGCGCCACCACGCCCAGCTCCAGAAAAATGTAATAGGTTTACTTATAATTGTTATAAAGTTTAACTGCTCAAACTTATTCACTGAAACATCTTGAGTTTCATTAACACTTTACATCCCACATTTACATTAAAAATTCACGCAAAAATGACAATGGAAATACTTCCAATACCTGATTTCTATCCTGGTTTTCCACTCGCAGTCATATACTTAGGTACCTTTTTACCCCGTGGGGGGGAAATATCTAATGATCAGACCTACCAATAACAGGAAGAAGAGAAAAAATTTGTTTTGATAATGAAATGTTCCTATCATAGTGGATTCTTTTTTTTGTGTGGTGGTACTGAGGATTGAACTCGGGGGCATTCTACCTCCAAGCTACACCCCCAGTCCTGTTTTTTATTCTTTATTTTGAAACAGGGTCTCACTAAGTTGCGGAGAGCCTCACTAAGTGCTGAGGCTGGCCACGAACCTGAGATCCTCCTGTCTCAGCTCCCAAGTACTGGGATTACAAGCGTGCGCCACCACGCCTGGCTCATAGTGGATTCTTAAGCATGTTCGCCGCTTCTGCAGTGTGCCAGGTTGTCTTTTGGCATAATTGTTACACGTTTGGCGTGGCTAGCACACAGGTTAGTGTCTCCCATAAGCCAGCGAGATAGGCCTCCGTAGCCTCCTGCAAAGCACCAGTAGCTGCGCTCTAGAAGCACAGACCTGTTTTGAAGTCTTGAGTTGTTTCTCACAGAAGACCCTGGAGGGGGAGTTTGCAAATTAGAAGTTCAGTGGACTTTTGATAACGTCAGAAATTCATGGAGTGTCACAGTACCAGACCTGTAGAAATAAATAAGGTTTCCTTACCCCTCCAGAAGACGGTGCGCTCTTGCAAGTGGCGTTATAGCTAGTTGTTTCCTGGGTGCTTTACCACTACTCAGTGTTTGGGCAGTCTGCTTTGCACAAGCTGTGGAGGAGAGACCTCCTTACTTACCTTCCTAGAGGCTGTGCTGACATTAGAGAGCGACCGCTCTGCCATGCTGTTTTTTTCTTTTGTGGTACTGGGGATTGAACCCAGGGGCATTCTACCTCCGAGCTACACCCCCAGTCCTTTTTTTATATTTTCTTTTGAATCAGGTTCTTGCTAGGTTGCTGCAAGTCTTGCTAAGTTGCTGAGGCTGGGCTCAAACCTGTGATCCTCCTGTCTCAGCCTCCCAGGTACTGGTGGGATTATAGGCATGCTCCACCATGCCCAGTCTCTACCATGCTCTTAATAACCATGTCAGAAGTTCTCACCTGTTCCCACGCAGGCATTTGCAAATGTGTGGGTATTTTTGATTGGTCAGATGACTAGAGGATATGTCTAGCATTTTGAGGGTAGAACCTGCCCCAGTTAACAAACATTCTGCCCCAGCTGCCAGTGGAACCTCTCTCCAAAATACCAAGGTCTAGCTGTCCTTCCTGTCTCTCAAAAACCAGGCTAAAGCTGGGCACAGTGGTGCACACCTGTAATTCCAATATTTGGGAGACTGAGACAGGGATTGCAAGTTCGAGGCCCACCTGGGCAACTTGGTGAGACCCTGTTTCAAAATAAAAAATAAAAGGGCTAGGGATGTAGCTCAGTGGTAGAACACCCCCCGGGTTCAATCCCCAGTACCACAAAAAAATTTATGAAGAGTTCTCAATAACATGGAGAACTAAGTCGCAACATTAAGCCAAAAAGCAGAATGTAAAATTATATAGTATTAATGTTATGGAATAAAGACTGCTACTTGAGGAAAACACACTGAAAAGGTAGTACTAAAGTTTTCTAAGTGCTAGGATTTTAATTTTTCTTCCACATTTTAATTAAGAACACTTACTAATTTTTGCGTGTGTTGAACCCAGAGGCATTCTACCTTCAAGCTACACCCCCAGCCCAATTTTATTTCTTATTTGGAAACAGAGTCTCACTAGGTTAATGTCTCACTACTTGCTGTGGCTGTCCTCAAACCTGCGATCCTCCTGTCTCAGCCTCCCAAGTACAGGGATTACAGGCGTGCTCCACCATGCCCAGCCACATACTAATTTTTACAACTGTGACATTTTTATTATTAGCGAAAGGCAGGCTGGGGGAGGATCTTCTTGATGTCTCTGCACTCCACCTCCCCTCACATTTCAAGTACCCACCGAGGCTTCACGTTGGCTTACTTGATATTTTGTGGTGGCTCAGTGTCCCCCATGTCCCCCAAGGAGGACATAGAAAACATGTTCTCCAAGAGGGCTGGATTTAGGGCCTAAGCAAGAGGTTAAATGGCCACAGTAGGAATTCAGGTCTTGGTTCTGCCTCTGACTTTCTGACGAGTCAGCCACTGAAGTTTCCTGTTCCGTACTCTGTCCAGCTGAGAGGTTGCGGCCCCTGAGAGCCAGGGATACCTTCTTCTCCGTCATTTATTAGGTCTTAAGTGGAAAAGAGCTCTGGCCTTTCCCCTTTCTTGCCCAGCTCTTAAAAAAAAGGCCATTGCTGTCATCTGAGGTGCTTCCAGGTGGCTGGGTCTGGAGGAGCAGAAGGTGGTGGCTTGGAGCGGGCGGGAGGAGGGGTGGGGAGCTGACCCTGACGCCCCCTTCTCTCCCCTAGTCGGATCTGCTCCAGTGTCTCCAGTACCAGTTCTATCAGGTACGTGAATCTGGCTGACCCTGTGCTCCCTGGCTAGCCTCACTCCTGCGGCCTAGCCAGACACTCTCCTGCCCTAGGAAGCCATTCTTTCCAAGTATTTGCTGAGAGGGCTTGGGATGTGGCCTAGTGGTGGAGTGCTTGCCTAGCATGCATGAGCCCCTGGGTTCAAAACCCAGCACTACCACCAAAAAAAAAAAAAAAAGTATTTACCGAGGACCCACTGTTAAGTTTTGGGGGCTAGCTGGTGCCACACCCCCTCTGTAGCTGCTGTGCGCCCCACACCAGCCCTGGCTGCCACCTCCAGGGACAGACCACTTCATAGTCCCGCTGGGAGCTTGAAACCAAGGGCCAGCCCTCCCTCCTCTGTTCCCCGCCTATCAGTGGTGCCGTCCTGGGTTGGTGATTCCGTCTCCACAAACAGCCCAGCTCTTCCCGGAGCTCTGCAGAGAGGGATGATGGGGCTTTCTTGGCGGGCATGTCTCAGCAGCCTAGCTCTGGTTTTAGATCCCTGGGACCTGCCTGCTCCCAGAGGTGACAGAGGAAGATCAAGGAAGGATCTGTGTGGTCATCGACCTGGATGAAACCCTCGTACATAGCTCCTTTAAGGTAAGTTGACATCTGGAACATTTCCTGTACCCATCTCGGGCTTGCCTGTGAGCCTGACCACAGGTGCTGGTAGGCAGGCTGAAAGTTCAGATAGAAGTGACCAGAAGGGAGAGGCCAGGCCACCTGGTGTCACAGATATCTAGAGGCCGTACTGAAGAATGTTACGTAGGAACCCTCTGCTCCTCCTAATGGCTGCTTCTGCCCCCAGCCATGTAGCCCAGGGAGCTGCCAGGGCCCCTCACAGGTCCAAAGCAACACTTGGTGAGCCCTGGCCTTGCCTGTTTTTCGTATCAGGATATGGGTTAACTCAGGAAAGCCCTGAGACGCTCAGCTCAGGTAGAATTTAGCCAGGGTGGGGGTGCTGAGGAGTAGGGAAAACCAGAAGGGGCTAGTACACCTGAATCCTCTAAAATCTGTTCCCCCATCCTTCCCAGGGCATGCCGGGGGCTTCTTGTCTCTCCCACCATGTTGAGTCGTTCACTTTTCTGCATTTCAGCCAATCAACAATGCTGACTTCATAGTGCCTGTAGAGATTGAGGGGACCACTCACCAGGTGAGCTGCCTGCCGCGCCACATGCAGCGCAGGGTGGGACTCTGTCCCCTGCCCCGCCTGCACTGGGTCCCACTGGTGTCTGTCAGTGATCCCTTTTCTGTAAGTGAGCCCCTCCTGCTTTATCAGCATGTTTGACATTCGAGGCTTTCTCATCTGGAAAGAGAACTTGTAGCCCCTCGAGCTCTCACCCTATTTCATCTTTGTTGCCAGGTTGTTTGAAAGAACAATTTACATTATTTAATAATAGTGATAGTTATTCATTAATCACCATCCTCCCACATGGCCAGCACTGTTAGGGATTTATCACATTTTCTCTATTCCTGAATAGTTGGTGTGTCTGCCTGGTACAGGCAAGAAAACCAGTAGTGGTGGTTCTCTGCCTGGAAGGCCCATCCCCATGCCCACCACCTGTGAAGAGCTAGTGAACTTCCTCCCAACCCAGGCCTCTTCTCCTCTGTGAATCCTTCTCTGCTTCCCTCCCTTGGGATGCTGCCCAAGTAAGTGCTCAGTAGGCATGTAAAGAGCACTTGAATCAGAACAGAACCAGTCCCCAGCCCTGCAAAACCTGCTCAGTCCAGGGATACGGATCATGTCAGGTTGGTAGGAAAAACTACCCATTTACTCAGAACACTGGCTCAGAAGGCCTGCCAGTTAGGCTGAGGGTCAGGGACCGTCGGAGCTCAGTAGCCTTCATATATTTGCATGGCTTGGTTACTCATGGGGAAATGGGATTTGCGGCTTCCATGGGTTGTTGTCATGGTCCCACCTCCATTAAAGGCTGTCTGCAGCACTACCCCAACTGAGGTGCTCTGTTAGACCCAGCAGCCCTTACAGTCTGGTTGAAGATACACAGAGATGTACAGAACCCATGGGGAAAAGATGAAGGCACACTTCACACAGGCAAATATATACCATGGACTCCAGTTAACAAGGAGGGGCATAAATAATAAAAAGAGGGATGACGTTAAAATGATTGCTACCTACCCAAGAGGGGTTCTGAACAAAGAATGGTGAGGGGTGGTCAAGCTTGATGAATTGCAAGGAAGAGGAAGGGCTTATTTGTGAAGGTTGAAGAAATGGCAAGCCAATAGGAACAAAGGTGTGGCTACCTAGAGCAGAGGGTTCCTGCAGAGCTGAGAGGGGTCCGGTGAGTTGGTGGAGTTAGGGCAGGTCTGCACTGTTTGAACTAGGGAGTGGCGTAGATAAAGGGAGCTTTGAGGAAGTAGTTCTAGATGCACCTGTATGGGCTGATGGCAGGGAGCAATACAATGACACTGAGGGGGAATGTGCAGCCAAAGAACCTTTTAGAGCAACACGTGCGGGATCGTGAGAAGTAGACACAGGCAGGAGTGAGCGCAAGGAGGTGCAAGAGCAGATGCGGCAGGTGTCTGTAGGCTGTGGTCATTGAAGGGAAAACGTCATTTCTCCCTAGTACAGTTCAGAGAGGGCATGTGAGGGCATGAGGTTTCAGGAGGTATCTGTGTCCTTGCCTGGCGGGAACCTGGACAGACTGTCCTGCTGGAGCCGAGGACAGAAAGCTCTCACAGAGGCTGTGGCTGGATTCAAGTAATCCAGGATAGGCTGTTTCCATCTGCGAGGCCTATTCTTGATTACTTGTTTCTGGAGGCAGCTGATGGCCCACCGCTGGAATCACAGTGGCTCCTAGATGTGGTGTGCACTTCCTCCTGCGCTGGGGTGACGCTGGGACCGCTGAGCCCCAGAAACGACAAAGGGGTGGTGCGAATCTGGGCTGGAGCAGAAGGTTCTGGCTGGCCAGCCCAAGGGGCCGGGGCGTGGGAGTCTGGACCTGTTTGCTATTCTTCGTGCCCGTGGCGACGGCGACTGTCCCATGCAGCTCCAGCCTCGCAGGGCGCCTCCAGCAAGCTGCTCCTTCTCCTCAGGTGTACGTGCTCAAGAGGCCTTACGTGGATGAGTTCCTGAGACGGATGGGGGAGCTCTTCGAATGTGTTCTCTTCACTGCCAGCCTGGCCAAGGTACCTGGGGGCAGGAGGGGAGGAAAGAACGGGAACAGGCATGGTGGCCACGGGGGTGGCCCAGCAGCTACTCACTGGTCCTTAGGAATCAAGGTGTCTTCTCTCCTCCAGTATGCCGACCCTGTGACGGACCTGCTGGACCGGTGTGGGGTGTTCCGGGCCCGCCTGTTCCGGGAGTCCTGCGTGTTCCACCAGGGCTGCTATGTCAAGGATCTCAGCCGCCTGGGGAGAGACCTGAGGAAGACCCTCATCCTGGACAACTCGCCTGCTTCCTACATCTTCCACCCAGAGAACGCAGTGAGTGGTCCGCAGGCACAGGTGGTGGGGGCTGGGAGCGGTCCAGGGAACCCGGGCCTCACCAGAGGAGCACGCCGCCCAGCAGACCCAGCAGCCTCCGGGGCCCCGGGGTGAGGAAGGGAAGAAACAGCCGGACCTGGAGGTTGACGCAGCCTTCCTCCTGCCCCAGGTGCCTGTGCAGTCCTGGTTTGATGACATGGCAGATACGGAGTTGCTGAACCTGATTCCCATCTTTGAGGAGTTGAGCGGAGCAGATGATGTCTACACCAGCCTTGGGCAGCTGCGGGCCCCTTAGCCTTCCTGCTTCCAAGCCACAGCCATCCCAGTAGGGGACTTTGCTACACTGTGCCTTTCTGATCAGCCTGATAGACCGAGCGGAAGCCGGGGCACCCCACCAAATGGGGCCTGGGAGTAGTGAGAAGCGACTGGAAAGAGCTTTAGGGCAGGTTAGATGCCGAGCGAGCAGATCAGACCAACCATACGCAGAGCTGCCTGCTCCCCGAGTTGGGTTCCGCGGTGTGTGAGTGTGGGGAGCATGAGTGTGTGCACAGGCGTGTCTTGTGGTGAACTGCAGCTCTAGGATAGTCAGCGTTGCGGTCAGGGAGAAGCTGAAAGATCAATACTCCTCCAAGTTAGTTCATCTCCTCTGCTGTCACCGTATGAGCCACTGAGCTTTACAGGGATGACGACTATTACAGGCTCCATTGCCAAAGCATGGCCTTGCCCCGTGTTGTGAGGCCCATGCCAAGGAGAGAGGAAGGGCCAGAGGCTGCCTTTGGAGGCCCTGGGCCCATACCTTTCTGGAAACTTTCTCCAGCCCGCTGCTGCAGACAGAAGATGCCATTTCTGGGAAGATGAGAACTTGTTTCCAGAACCAGTACCCCTAAGCCATCGGGTCCTGTGGCCCAGGGGCCACACTTGCCTCCAGCCGAGTGCCTGCCGTGCCCTTTCCGTGGCTCCCAGGCTCGGCGCTGGGCCTGCCTTCCTCACCACCTAGCCAGAGTCTCGATCCTGTGGGGAAGGAGGTCTTCTCCCTTCCCCGAAAGAACGGATGCCGCTTTCCGTTCTTTTGACTCTGTTTTAAAACTCTGTTTCTAAACATGGTGATTTGGGCCTGGTTTGTTTCTGGCACAGCTACACACAGTCCTGGGCCTGAGATGAATGTGGGATGTGCTGGGTGCAAGAAAGAGATAAATCCCCAAAGCATGAATGTGTGTCCCCTTGGCTTGTACATCAGCTGAGCTTCTCCCGTCAGTCTGCTCTTCAGGGATTCCGTGTCGGTGCTGGCTTTAGGACTTTCCTTCCAAAGGGAGGGGCTGGAAGGGCTCTCCTCCTCCTGCGCGGGCAGGGCTCTTTCCTGTTGTGTCTTCCCTGGGGGCCTGTCCCGCGCAGAGCTCTATCTGTCCCAGGCTTCATCCTTCCTGGCTGCCACTCTTCTCCAAGGCTCAGGAACTGCTCATCCAGGACTGAGGGGGAGGGGTGTTCTTGTCCTGTGATTGCCAACCTAACAACGGGAGTGAGCGAGCCCCTCACAGACCTGCACTCTGGGTGTCTTGCTTTCAAAGGTTAATAGTGGATGCTTTAAAAGTCACAAAATAGGTAGCTGGGCGTGGTGGCACACGCTTGTAATCCCAGTACTTAGGAGGCTGAGACAGGAGGATCGCAGGTTCACGGCCAGCCTCTGCTACTTAGTGAGGCCCTCCGCAACTTAGTGAGACTCTGTTTCAAAATAAAGAATAAAAAATAGGGCTGGGGGTGTAGCTCAGAGGTAGAATGCCCCTGGGTTCAATCCCCAATACCATAAAAAAAGGTCACAAAATAGAAGTTTCCCTAGGGTAGAAAACAAAAGGGGAAGTGCTGCTGTAATTGGGAGCACAAGGGGCCCCCAAAAGCGGTCCCTCCCAGCATCACTGCCTTAACCATGGCCTCCCCCAGGGCTGGCTGGGCTTCTCTCTGCTCTTCCCGCCCTCCTGAGGTGGGAGGGAGCTCCTGTTCCCATCTCTGCGTTCCCTGGAGGCAGGTATCATCAAGCATTTGTGGGTTGCTTCGGTGTGTGGGGACACCGCCCGCTCAGGGTCATCCCATTATCCCCTTCCATTCCCCCACACCACGTCCAGCCTGAGGGGCTGATGAGGCTGGAGAAGCCTGGGCGGTGCAGCAGCAGCTTGTGTTGAGTGGTAGCTGGCTGGCTAGCATCTTTCTCTATTGTTCTAGTGCCATCTTCCCTCCTTGTCCCAAGGTGTGAGGCCTTCTCTTTCTCTGGTGCCACAGAAGTGGAGCGGGATCCCCAAAGCTCATGTCATTTCCCCCGTCATTCCCCGGTGCCTGTGGGGTCCTGCTGCAGCTGAAGGGAGGAGGGCTCCAGGTGCTCGCCAGGACGCCATCTCAAGGGAAGTGGGAGCTCGGACTCCAGGCCCAGCTGCGGCTTCAGATCAGGCCTCGGCGCCTCTTTCCAGGCCCTACCCTGAGGGTCAGCCCTTGCCCAGGCTTTCTGCCATTTGGCCCAGCCAAGATTTTCTAACTAAATAAGCAATAAGAGGCTCAAAGCCAATTGAATTCCAAGGAACTAATGCCCTCCATTGCATCTCCATGTTTTTCTGCTTGGAGGAAGAGTCTGTGCCACGCCCTTTCCTATCAGGCCTGTCCAAGTGCTTAGCACGTGACCCGTGACCAAAGCCCAGGATGGCTTGGGAGTGTCCCTGCTGCTCCCGCATGAAGCCCTGCGTTACAGGCCCCTCCTGACAGAACCCTCTTGCCCACCTACGGTTCTTCCACAGAAATGCCATATCCACTCCTCTCTTTCCTTTCCCAGAGAAGCGACTTACACCTAAACAGGTCACCATGTGAACAAGAGGCAGCCTGAAGTCATTGCTTCCGCTGTCTAGTTTCACAGTGCGCGAGGGGCAAGTTGAGTGCGACTCTTGCTCCTCGGAGGAATCGGGCCGACCCGCTTTTAGAGGAGGGCAAGATTGGAAGGGAGTGGAGCCAGTTCATCCCATGATCTCTTCTAGGGCTTGCCACCGGCCCTTCCCACTTGGAACTGGTCTTTGGGGGTCAGGCCGCCGAGCCTGGTGTCAGCACCAACTCAAGCCACGCCAGGAATCTGCCCACCTGCCAGGTTCAGCTCTTTTAAGGTGCCTCTTCAGGGACACAGTGTGTCTCTCTGATTGGGCTTCTAAATCAAAAGCCTGATGTTCGTGTCCCTCTTATAGGGGGAGCTTTGGACACAGGACCAGTTTGGTAAAGGGTCAGGTAAGGGTTTCCACTCTGCACATTGTAGAGGGGACACTCTGCAGACCCTGGGTCCCTTACTAGAGAGGTTGAGTGAATTTGCCTTCAGTTTACCTGGGACCTTCTGTTTAGCTCCCTCCTGCCTCCCAAAGATTTTTGTGCAAATGTATAAACTCACCTCTGTTAACAGTGGCCCAGAAGCTTCTTTATACTGAAAGCATGGGCGTCTCAGGGCAGTCATTCCCTGGGGAATGGGTCCCATGCGGTTCTGCTGCCCCTGCCCTGTTCCTGGGCCCTCAGCAGGGTAGCCCCACGTGTGGCAAAGTGTCCAGCCAGGCCGCGTGTGTGAGGAAGGCAAGCCCGTCGCCCTTCACATCTGCAGTTGGTTACTTGACCACTGCTGTCCTTCGGTCACCTCTTTTGTAAAATGGGGGCTTAGTTTCGCCTTTTTCTTTTCTCTTTATGCCAGTAAATGCATATTCAACATGGAAGAGGAGGTCAGGGGTCTAGCGGAGCTGCTCCACCCCCCTGTTGTGGGGCCTGCCCCGGAACAGACCCTCCTCTTTGGTCCATGAGCTTCTCTGCGTGTCATTATCCCAAGTTTGCCACATTCCCCTTTCAAGATGTCATTTGGAGGGGAGGGGGCTGCTTCCCACTGTGACTGGGCTCTGGGATTCTCACTACCTTGCTTCATGATTTGATAAATTTGTTGTATTCAAAAACTTGAAATGTAGGACGCCATTAAGTGTCTGTTTATATTTTTGGAATATTTGTATTACTTACAATTAATTAATAAAAATGGGTTTTAAAAACCTATCCATGAATGAGAACTGCTTCCTTAACCTGCCGTTGTTCGCTTAGGCACTCAGCAGACCTGACCTCCCTTAAAACCCCTTTGGTCCTGATGAAGCTGGAGCACCCATCAAGGTTACAGGAGCCAGAGCTCTTCCCTGGCCCCTGGTGCCTTCCAGATGCTAAACAAGCAGATGCTTGGTGTCCTATTGACTGCCGGGCAGAACCAGGAGCCCTGAGGGGATTGGAGTCTTGATTCTCCTGTGCCCCTCCCTGGTGCTGCCACACCAGGAGCCCTGAGATTCAGAGCCCAGCATGGTTCCTGACACACAGTAGGCATTCAATACGACTTGGACTGATGGATGACTGGTGGAGAACCCAGCAGGCAAGACCCTCTGATCCCTCTCCCAGACTTCCCTCCCCTCTGCGCAATACCCAGAAGCTTGTGAGGGAGGCGCTGCCAGACTGCACATCCAGGCACACGTAGCAGGCAGCCCTGCCTCTTGTCATCAGCATAATGCATTCATATCTACAAAATGGCAAATTTCATATCCTCTCTCCCTCTTTCCTGCATTATTGATGGGCTGTGCACTTTTAAAAAATCAATAGATCAGGGCGTGGAGCTGGAGTTAAAAGAAGCCTTTAAAAGTCTGCTCTTGTTTTTGCTGTTTTGAATAGGAACAGATAAAGCTTTCCCTCTGGTTTGAATAAGTCAAGCCCAGGGCTAGGTTGGCCGTGATTGGCCAGGTCTAGGAAAATGTGGTTAAGATGCAAACACAAGCAAATATAACCCAGTGTCCGTGCGGCCATTGCTAAGGCAGCCGCACCTGGAGCCTCCTGCTTGGGGTAGCACCTCGATACTGCTGCTGCTTACTCGCCAGAATATTGCAAGCACCAGGCAAGGTAAGGTCTTTTTGACTTGTCAAAAAGTACTTGTCAGTCGATCCTAAATGAGGCAGAAAGAAAAGGAAAAGGAGATGGAAATTCCTTTGGCTTTTTCTTGCGGGATAAGGCTTCTAAAGGGTTGAACCAGGAGTTGTGACCAGTTTTACAAACTTCCTGTTGAGAAGCACAGAAGCCCTTCACAGAGACCACTGAATAGGGAGCACGTTTTCAAAGCAGGGAAAGATGAGACCCCTTTCCTCTGTCCCTCCTTAGAGAAAGATGGTAGGGGACAAGGCAGAAGTTAAGCCAGCTTTCTCTGCTTGGGTCTATTCATGGGCATCGTGTGAGATGACCTGGAATTTCAAAGCTGCACCTGTGCACCCTCCTAGTGATCTCTGCAGTCCTTTCTAAGGATACTGAATTAATAAATTAGGACTTGGGGAGGAAAGAGAGAGGGCCCCGGCTTTGGGGAACTTTGATGTTGCAGATGAAATTAGGTTTTCTGGGTGTTCCAGTGTGACAAGAAGTCCCCTCTGGGGGGATATTTTCTCCTGCATTTAGGGTCCCCGGTCCAATGAGCTCCTTCCTGACTCTGAAGTCCCTTCTGGGAGATGAAACTGCTTTTGGGCTCTGAGACTCAGTCCAAATTAATGCCATTTGGTTTCTCTATCCAAGTAATGAATTCACTGCCCTGGTCTCCTTCCCCTAGTTGGGTCGTTCATTTGCCTTTAATGACTGAAATCCAGGGTCTGAAGGAAGCTCAAACAAATATTTCCTGGCAATTGTAAGCAGCACAGGGTGGGGCAGCGCTAGTTATCAAATTAAGTCCTCAAACACTGGCTACTCCGCATCACTGCTCTAGCGGTGCACAAAGGGAGTTTGCTCTTTGTTGTTTTTTTGTTTTGCTTTGGTTTTTGCCTAAGTCCATATTAGATAATGGCACATATTCTCAAAACCTGACTTTATCCATCAAGGCTCAGGAAGAGAATGATCAGACATATTCCTTTTTTTGGAGGGGGTGCTGGGGATCAAACCCAGGGCCTCAAGCATTCTAGGCAAACATTCTGCTACTGAGCTACATCCCCAGCCCTGACATGCTCCTCTCAACAAGCACAATATGCCTGCGAACAGCAAAACTCCATGCACTCCTTTCTGGGTGGGGGTTTTTTCTTTTAATTCTATACAAATCCATAAATCCCATCGTTTTTCCTTTGCCTCTTGGGAGAAAGCATTCATCAGTGATGCGTATTGTCAGACTGCAAGCTCCTTGAGAGCAGGAGCTACCCAGGGAGGCACTTAAATGATACCACAGCCCCTAGGTGACCTTGCACACGTGCAGGTGCTCAGTAGCCCAGGCCAGGCCTTGACCGCAGTGAGCACACGGCCACATGCACTTTTCTTTGCCACATCCTCGCTCTCCCCACTCTTAGGTGCTCAGGCCCAAAGGAACTGGAGCCCTCAGGGAGGGGGCTCTTCCAGAGAAGCTCGGTGGGGGGGCAAGGAAGCCACCTGTCCACTGGGGACACCAGGCCACACCCGCCTTCCCCTGCGGGCACCCTGAGCCCTTTGTCCCAGGCCCAGCCCTGCCATTTTACACTTTCCCTTTCCTTCTGCCAGGCCCAGAGAGTACATTAGTCATATGACAAAAGCAGGGAGAGCTGTTTGAGTTTTAGGATAGTTTTTGTTGTTTTTTTTTTTTTTAAGATAAAAGCTGAAATTGCAGGTTAAAAGGTGACTGTGCAGAGGACCTTGCAAGTAGGGAATTTGGGATGTTAGAGGGAATGAGAGTGACAGTAAGCAATTGAATTGAGAAATATATTTTTTTCTAACCAGGTTTTCTCTCCACATGCCACCGAATGCAGATAAGTTTAGGAAGGGCCGCTGTATGTCAAAGTGGCTAAAAAACACAGGTTTAAAGATCACATTTGAAGCTGGGCATGGTGGCGCATGCTTGTAATTCCAGTACTTGGGAGGCTGAGACAGGAGGATCGCAGGTTCGTGGCCAGCCTCAGCTACTTAGTGAGGCCCTCCGCAACTTAGGCGACCCTGTTTCAAAATAAAGAATAAAAAAATAGGGCTGGGGGTGTAGCTTGGAGGTAGAATGCCCCTGGGCTCAATCCCTGTACCACAAAAAAAAAAAAAAAAGATCAGATTTGGCTCTTGTTCTAGAGTGTACCTTTGGGCAAGTTATTTGACCTTTCTAAGCCACAACTTTGCTACACCCGTAAAGATGAAGGAAACGTGCTCACCTCCTGGGAACAGAGGCATGCAGCGTATTCAAAGTGAATCAACACAAGTCTTAAGATATTTGTCAGCCCTTTAGGAAATAATCGTGGCTATTCCTAGAACTCCGAAGGGAAGTGGCAGGTGGAAAGCAGGACTCATGGGCAGGGACCGGGCCAGCCAGGCTCACGTGTGAACACGAATAAGTCATTTCCTCTATAATGATGAGATGGTACGGGGATACGCCACGAGGATGTGGCAGGAAGGCTGCCGAGATTGGGCAGTGTCTTAGGAGAAAAGCTGGCTGATGCTCAGGGCAAAGGGCATCACCTCTCACTCTGTGATGTTTCAGTCTTGGGAAGACGAGCACCATGTCTCTGAGCCGCGCCTTCAGGGCTGTGGGCAACGACCCTGGAATCATCACTTGGAGAATAGAGGTGAGCTGGGCAGGGGGCACGTCCCACTGCTGACCCCTGGTTTGAGAATAGTGGAGGCAGCCTCAAAGTGCACATTTTCCCGTCCGTATCCTCTCCCTGGTGCTCAGAGCAGGTAGGTGGCAGGTGGAGGAAATGCTCTTAGCCCCGGAAAACAGGGCTCCAAGCAAAAACCAGCTTGTCCTTTATCTAGCCATCTGCTCAGTGAGTCTGCACTTCCAGTAAAAGCCCTGGAAAGACGGGTGCAAAGGCTCCTCCCTGGAGACTCCTGGCTGCTCTGGTCAGACAAATGGAACACGTCTTGCACAGGGCACTGGCTCCTACAAAGCGGGGTAGGGGACTGCACAGATGGGGCACTGCTCATCCCTTCTCCCCCTGGGCTTGGGCCTCGCTGGGTGATTCTGAGTTCTGGCCTGGGTGGCTCTACCTGACAGATGTGAGGACACCCTCCACCCTACCCAGGCCCAGTCAGTTGCTGTCGCATAAACCCCAGAAGTGCTGAGCAGAGTGGTGCACACCTATAGTCCCAGCTACTTGGGAGGCTGAGACAGGAGGATTGTAAGTTTGAGGCCAGCCTGGGCAACTTAGCAAGACCCTGTCTCAAAATTTTAAAAGGGTCAGGGGAGCTGGATGTGGTGGCACATGTCTGTAATCCTAGTACTTGGGAGACTGAGACAGGAGGATCACAGGTTCACGGCCCCCCTCAGCAATTTAGTGAGACCCTCCATAACTTAGTGAGACTCTGTTTCAAAATAAAATGTAAAATAGGGCTGGGGAGTGCAGCTCAGAGGTAGAATGCCCCTGAGTTCAATCCCCAGAACCACACACAAAAAAAATAAAAATAAAAGATGCTGGGGGTGTAGCAAGCACAGTAGTAGAGTGCTTGCCTAGCATGTGCAAGGCCCTTGGTTTAATCCCTGGTACAGGTGTAGGGGTGGGGGACAGAGGTGATGGCTCCCTTCACTCTCCTCAATTAAAGAGTGAGTCACAGCTTCCTAGCAACCCTCTCAGAGCCTGTGAGAGGCCCAAGCCACTTCCATTGTTTTTAAAACTCCAAGTCGATTTAAAAACCAATAGATACTAAAATGGAGTTACAAAAATTGTGGTATTTTTAACCTTTTATATTTAACACACAAATTTCACATAGAGCACACACAAATATGACTGCAGGCTTACTCAACTGAAGAGTGATAAAAACCATCAAGAGTCTGAAGAGAGCCTTACAGAATGAGAAAATCTTTGCCAGCTATTCCCCTGGTAGACGACTAATATCTAGAATATATAAAGAACTTAAAAAACTTAACACTAAAAAACCCCAAATAACCCAATCAAAGATGGGCAATTGAACTGAACAGACACGAAAAAATAAAAGAAAGAAAGAAAGAGAGAGAGAGGGAGGGAGGGAGGGAGGGAAGGAGGAAGGAAGGAAGGAAGGAAGGAAGGAAGGAAGGAAGGAAGGAAGAGGGAGGGAAGGGATGATGGTGCATGCCTGTAATCCCTGTACTTGGGAGGCTGAGACAGGAAAATTGCAGGTTCAAGACCAGCCTCAGCAAGTAGTGAGACTCTCAGCAACTTAGCGAGACCCTGTTTCAAAATAAAAATAAAATAGGGCTGGGGGTGTAGCTCAGAGGTAGAATGCCCCTGGATTCACCCCAGTACCACAAATAATAAAATAAAATAGCCGGGCGTGGTGGCGCACGCTTGTAATCCTAGTACTTTGAGAGGCTGAGACCGGAGGATCCGGGTTCGCGGCCAACCTCAGCGCGCATGCGCGCGCGATTTGATCGTTCAATCTCTCTCTCTCTCCTCTCTCCTCTCTCTCTCTCTCTCTCTGTCTCTCTGTCTCTCTCTGTCTCTGTCTCTGTCTCTGTCTCTCTCTCTCTCTACCTAGCAAGGCCCTCTGCAACTTCGTGAGACCTGGTTTCAAAAATAAAGCATAAAAAAAATAGGGCTGGGGGCGTAGCTCGGAGGTAGAATGCCCCTGCGTTCAATCCCCAGTACCGCAAAAATAAATAAATAAATAAATAAATAAAATAAAACAAAATAAAATAAAGGGGGGATAGCTCAGAGGTAGAATGCCCCTGGATTCAATCTCCAGTATAAAAAAAATGAAAGAAAATGCCGGGCGTGGTGGCGCACGCTTGTAATCCCAGTACTCGGGAGGCGGAGACCGGAGGATCCGGGTTCGTGGCCAGCCTCAGCTCTCTCTCTCTCTCTCTCTCTCTGTCTCTACCTAGTGAGGCCCTCCACAACTTCGTGAGACCCGGTTTCAAAATAAAGTATAAAAAATGGGGCCGGGGGTGTAGCGTGGAGGTAGAACGCCCCTGGGTTCAATCCCCGGTACTGCAAAAAAAAAAAAGAATACAAACAATAAATGCTGGCGAGGATATGGGGAAATAGGAACTCTAGTACACTGTTGATGGGAATGAAAATTAGTACAACCACTATGGAGATGATAGTCGAAGACTAGAAATGGAACCACCATATAACCCAGCTATACCACTCCTCAGTATCTTTCCAAAAAAATTAAAGTCAGAATATTATAGTGATATATGCATATTCATGTTTATAGCAGCGCAATTCACAATAGCCAAATTATGGAACCAACCTAGGTCTCTGTCAACAGATGAATGGATAACAAAAATGTGGTATATTTTATTCAGCCATAAAGAAGAACAAAATTATGTCATTTGCAGGAAAATGGATGGAACTAGAGAATATTAATGCTAAGTGAGATCAGTCAGTCTTAGAAAGTCAAGGGTCGAATGATTATCTCTCATTTGTGGAAGTTAGAACAAAAATAGGAAACAAGGCCGGGCGTGGTGGCGCATGCTTGTAATCCCAGTACTTTGGGAGGCGGAGACCGGAGGATCCGGGTTCAGGGCCAGCCTCAGCTCTCTCTCTCTCGCTCTCTCTCTCTCTCTCTCTCTCTACCTAGTGAGGCCCTCCGCAACTTCATGAGACCCGGTTTCAAAATAAAGCATAAAAAATAGGGCCGGGGGCGTAGCGCGGAGGTAGAACACCCCTACGTTCAATCCCCGGTACCGCCAAAAACAAAACAAAAACAAATAAAAAAAAATAGGAAACAAAAGGGACTTTAGATCATCAAGGAGAGAGACCAGGGGATGGGGGAGGGAGGTGGGGAGGGGAAAAGGAAGAACTGATGAAAGAAACAGTTCAAATCATGCCGTGCCCATGTATGAAGGTGTCACTAATCTCACTATTCTGAGTGGGGAGGGGTGGGTAGCAGGTGGGACCTGAAGGGAAACACGCCAAGTCCGTGCGCATGTTTGTCTGTATGACTTTGAACCTCACTGTGATGTATAATTACAATGCACCAATAAAAGTATAAAAAAATTACATCAGAGGCTGTGTGAACAGCTCTCTTAGGACAAGCAGTACATGCAGTGACAAGCAAAGGCCCCAACCCAGCTTAGAATATGGGACACTCGGCATGGAGTCCAGCACTGGCACTTTCAACCGCCATCAGCCTCACCTTGGCAGCTGCCCAGGGCCTTTCCCACACGCAGGCCTGACTGGCTCTGAGTGGTTAAAGGGGGATAGGCGGGCCAGAGGCACTACACAGCTGCTCAGAGAAGGGCTGGTTTGTTTGTTTGTTATTTGTGGTCCTGGGGATTGAACCAAGGGTCATTCTACCTCCAAGCTACACCCCCAAACCGGTTTTATTTTTTTATTTGGAAAAAGGGTCTCACTAAGTTGCTGAAAGCCTTGCTAAGTCACTGAGGCTGGACTCGAACTTGCAATCCTCCTGTCTCAGCCTCCCAAGTGCAGGCATGCACCACCACACTTGGCTCAGAGGAGGGATTTTGTTTTCTCAGAGGACAGTTTTTTGTTTGTTTTTATTTTTATGGTCCTGGGGATTGAACCCAGGGGCATTCTACCTAGCACTATTTTACTTTTTATTTGGAAACAGAGTCCCACTAAGTTCAGAGGACCTTACTAAGTTGCTGAGGCTGGCCACAAATCTGTGATCCTCCTGTCTCAGTCTCCCACGTACTAGGATTATAGGCATACGCCACATCCGGCTTTTGCTTAATAGTTTACATCAACTCTCTCCCCTGCAAAGGCTGCAGGTGGCTCACAAGGCTCCCCGCAGGATGGTGAGATGAGATGAGACCAAGTAGGATGCGGGGAGAACAGGGCCAGGGAAACCAGGGCCGGACCCGATGCAGATCCAGGGTGATGCAGGCAGAGCTCACAGAAGCCAGAGGGGTGCCACGTGAGGCCTGCGCTAGCTGCCTCGCCCTGTAAAGTCATGAGGACATCTCCCTTGCCACCTGTGCCAAGTGACCAAGGAGAGGGAGGCTTGCGGGGAAGGGAGGAGGGAGGGGATGCAGCCCGTATACATTCCTTGTCCTTCCAGAAAATGGAGCTGGCACTGGTGCCCCTGAGTGCCCATGGCAACTTCTACGAGGGGGACTGCTACATCATACTCTCGGTGAGCGCCACCCTCCCCAAGCCTGTGAAACTCTCCTTGGAGAGCCCTCCCTGGGCTTTGCTGAGAGATCTGCAGGAGAGGGAAGGAAATGGGGTCCCGGTATCCATCTCAATTCTTCCTCGGTGCTGTGCTGAGCAGGCCTCCAGTTTGGCTCTGAAAGACCACCATTAGGCCTGGATTTTTAATTTTGCATCAGAGGGCAGGCGTGAGGCCCTCAGTCTGAACCTCAAGCAAACTGCCCGCAAGCAGCACTTCCCCCTCCAGGGCCCAGGCCCTTGCAGAGACAGACAGGGCCTGTCTCTGGCCGCAAAGTGCTCATTCTGGTGGAGGAAACAATATTCCACACGAACAGCACTGACCGCTGCACAGACAGACCGGTCTGCTGTGCGGGATCAGACATACAGCTGTAAGCGCAGGGGCGCAAGGAGACCTGTCAGGCTAGTCTGCAATCCAGCTGGGAAAAGATCCCCGTTGATCTCCATTTATTTGGGGAACAACGAGCTATCGGCTTTCTCAAATGTGGGGAGGGATTTGGGCTGCCAAAGCTTGAGCCACAGTAACAGTTCTGCAGAGGGGCCAGGGCAGACCCAGTACCCACTGCAGGGTCACAGAGGGGCCTGAGCCCGCCAAGGGCAGGGCACTAACCACTGAGTGTGGCATTCCTCCCGGGCCCGAGGGGCCAGCGGCAGAGGGAAGGTGAGCTGGCCCCTGACCTCATCTCCCCGGCTGTATCCCAGACCCGGAGATTGGGCAGTCTCCTCTCCCAGGACATCCACTTCTGGATCGGGAAGGACTCCTCCCAGGATGAGCAGAGCTGTGCGGCCATCTACACCACCCAGCTGGATGACTACTTGGGAGGTAGCCCCGTGCAGCACCGAGAGGTTCAGTACCACGAGTCCGACACCTTCCGAGGCTACTTCAAGCAGGGCATCATGTAAGTAGGGGTGCACGGAACAAGTACAGAAACAGCAGGGCTTTGTTTTGTTTTGTGGTACTGGGGATTGAACCCAGGGGCATTCTACCTCCGAGCTACATCCCCAGCCCTATTTTATTTTTTTTTATTTTGAAACAGAGCCTCACTAAATTGCTGAGGCTGACTGTGAACCTGCGATTCTCCTGTCTCAGCCTCCCAACTACTGGGATTACAAGCGTGTGCCACCACTCCTGGCCAGAAACAGCAATTTATAGAAGAAATACAAAGGGCCAACGTATATGAAGAAAGTCATCTGAGAAATGCAAGGCAAAAGCCAACACTGGCACCTTTGAGATGGCACAAATTAAAGAGCTGGGTGGTACCAACTGCTGGCAAGGCTGTGGGGACATAGAGCCTCACTCTCTGCTGGTGGCAGTGTGGACTGGCGGTGTATTCTGGAGAATAGTTGGTGCCACAGAAGCAAATCCCACTTCTGGGTGTAAATCTCAAAGATATCTTTACATACCCAGGTCCATAAGGGCACACGAACCAAAATGTTCATGGCAGGATCATTAGGGGCGGTAGGAAGCTGCAGGAAATGTAGGTGTCCACAACTGGGAGACTGGACATGTGCACCGGGAACAGATTAGATACTGCACACATGGTGCTCAGTGAACAATAAGAAACAGATGCACAACAAAATACCAGCTTCTGTTTCACAAAAATAATGCACATAGCCGGGCGTGGTGATGCACGCTTGTAATCCCAGTACTTGGGAGGCAGAGACCGGAGGATCCGGGTTTGCGGCCAGCCTCAGCTACTTAGTAAGGCCCTCCGCAACTTCGGGAGACCTGGTTTCAAAATAAAGTATAAAAAATAGGGCTAGGGGTGTAGCCTGGAAGTAGAACGCCCCTGGGTTCAATCCCCGGTACCGCAAAAAAAAAAAAATAATAATAATAATGCACATAGCCAGGTGTGGTGGTGCATGCCGGTAATCCCAGTACTTGGGAGGCAGAGACAGGAGGATAGCAGGTCTGAAGCCATCCTTGACAACGTAGCAAGACTCTCAGTAACTTAGCAAGACCCTGTTTCCAAATATAAAATAAAACAGGGCTGGGGGTATAGCTTGAAGGTGAATGCCCCTGGGTTCAACCCCCAGCACCACACATACAAAATAAGAATGCACATAAGCAACATGCCACGTTTTTATTGAAATGAAAATAAAAAGAGATATTAAGCTGTCAGATGGAAGACTGGGGTGGGAGTAGGGCCTCCGGATAAAAAGGAATGCGTAGACACTCAACACGAGAAGGGCTTATAAGGTCAGTGATGGTAATGTTTCATAAATCGAGACACTAAATTAATTAAAAATGTTCTGCCTGTGATTAAAAACAAAAAGAATTCCAATGAGCTCAAGAATTCTGAGGCTGGGTCAAGGCCAGCTTCTTGTGGGTGGGCAGTCTTCCCTGGAGCCTCGCTGGGTAGAGTCACCAGGGAACCTAAGCCAAGCCCCTCTGCCCCGGGATGGCCTGCTGCATTCCCCTCAAAGTGTAGGACTCCGGTGTGCAGCTTGGGGTGGGTGGGTGGTCCTAAGACCACAGTATCATCAGTGTTTCTGCCTCTGCCCGACTCGTGCCCCTCTGCCCGTTGCACACTGATATTCAGACAGTTCCTAGAACAAAACAAGCCTTCCATGACGTGGGTTTTTATCACTGAGGTTTCCTCTGCCTGGAGCCCTGTTCCTCTGGGTGTCAGCTCCTTCTCATCACAGTATCTCAGCTCAAATGGCCGTTCCTTAGAGGTCCCCCTGACCCATCACAAAGTCCGCCCCCAGTCCACCTGCGGGATGGCAGCTACCACCACGTGTAGTTGCCTGGCCCGTTTGCTGTCATCGCCCACGTGGCAGAGCTGCACCTGTGTAATTCGCAGCAGTCTCCAGAGCCTAGCGCGAGGCAGGTGCTAAGAGAATCTGAATGATGTTCCCTCAGCTATAAAAAGGGGGGCGTGGCCTCTGGGATGAAGCACGTGGAGACCAACACCTATGACGTGAGGCGGCTGCTGCACGTGAAGGGGAAGCGGAGCATCAGGGCCTCTGAGGTGAGTCCTGCCGCTGACCGGCCTGGGCCCTGGGCTTCTCTGCTGGCGCCTAAGAATCCCTCCTGAACAATGCTTGCCTCTCACCCGCAGGTGGAAATGAGCTGGGACAGTTTTAACCGAGGTGACGTCTTCTTGCTGGACCTTGGGAAGGTGATCATCCAGTGGAATGGCCCAGAGAGCAACAGCGGAGAGCGCCTGAAGGTGCGGCCACAGAGCTCTCCTCTCCTCCGGCCTGGTCATGGGGCTGGACTCTCCCGGGGCTGCGTCCCTTTTCCTTCCACACAGGCTGACCCCCCAGGTTCAAGGTGGACCCCTGCTTTTTTTCGTGGGAGGGACTGGGATCAAACCCTTGGGGCATTCTACCTCCAAGCTACACCTCCAGCCTTTTTTATTTTGAAACAGGGTCTCCCACCCTGCTTTGTGTGTGTGTGGGGGGGATTCCTGGGTGACTATACCCAGGGGTGCTCTACCGGAGAGCAGCCTTGATCCCAGGCACTGGAGGTATTCTGATTCTTGGCCTGTGTGCAAGACAGTATATATTCAAAAGCAGGGGTCCAAGCTGGGCGTGGTGGCACATGCCTGTAATCCCAGTGTTTGGGAGGCTGAGACAGGAGGATCACAGATTCAAAGCCAACTTTGGCAATTTAGCTGAGACTCTCAGCAACTTAGCAAGACCCTGTTTCAAAATAAAAAATAAAATAGGGCTGGGGGTGTAGCTCAGAGGTAGAGCATCCCTGGATTCGATCCCCAGTACCATATAAAAAAGGGGGCAGGGTTCCAGCCGGGTATAGTGGTGTATCCTACTACTTGGGAAACTGAGGCAGGATGGTTGCAAATTCAAAGTCAGCCAGGGCAAGTTAGCGAGAACATGTCTCAAAATAATAAAATAAAGCCAGGCATGGTGGCGCATGCTTGTAATCCCAGTACTTGAGGGGCTGAGACAGGATGATCCCAGGTAAAAAAAAAAAAGATAAAATAGGGCTGGGGCTGTAGCTCAGAGGTAGAATGCCCCTGGATTCAATCCCCAGTACAATACATAAATAAATTAGTAATAGGGCTAAGGGTGTAGCTTAGAGGTAGAATGCCCCTGGGTTCAATCCCCAGTACAATAAATAAATAAATAAATAAATAAATAATAGGACTAAGGGTGTAGCTTAGAGGTAGAATGCCCCTGGGTTCAATCCCCAGTACCACAAAGAAAGAAAGAAGAAAAAAAAAGAAAGAAAGAGAAAGAGAGAGAGAGAGAAAGAAAGAGAGAGAGAGAGAGAGAAAGAAAGAGAGAGAGAGAAAAGGAAGGAAGAAGGAAGGAAGGAAGGAAGGAAGGAAGGAAGGAAGGAAGGAAGGGAGGGAGGGAGGGAGGGAGGGAGGGAGGGAAAGGGCCCAGATGAGCTGAGTGCCTCTCTGGGCCTCTCTAACAGGCGATGCTTCTGGCAAAAGATATTCGGGACAGGGAGCGAGGGGGCCGTGCTGAAATAGGAGTGATCGAGGGAGACCAGGAGTCAGCCAGCCCAGAGCTGATGACGATTCTTCAGGACACCCTTGGCCGACGCCCCATCATCAAGCCTGCAGTCCCTGATGAGATCATAGATCAGCAGCAGAAATCAAATATCATGTTGTATCAGTGAGTAGCTAAACGTGGCCGCCGGCTGGAGGCTGGGTGGGGAAAGCGTGTCTGGAGAACCACCCTCAGCTGGGTCCTTGCTTTGGCTCAGGCAGCTGGCTTTCTTTTCAAATGCAGCTCAGCCATGTCCCTTTCAAGGAGGCAGCTGTCTCTCATTGGCAACCTCCTGACCTCGTTCTAGTACACTGGTCTATATATGCCTGGGGATAGCAAGGGATAAAGTGTGGGAGATGCTCAGAGGTCACCTCCAGAGAGCAAAGTCTTCTATACATTCCTGTCTTCATTCACACCATGCCTGTCTTAAGAAGTCAAACTCCGAGCTGGGCGTGGTGGCGCACGCTTGTAATCCCAGTACTTGGGAGGCGGAGGATCCGGGTTCGCGGCCAGCCTCAGCTACTTGGTGAGGCCTCTGCAACTTCGTGAGACCCGGTTTCAAAATAAAGTATAAAAAATGGGGCCGGGGATGTAGCTCGGAGGTAGAAAACCCCTGGGTTCAATCCCCGGTACTGCAAAAAAAAAAAAAAAAGAAGTCAAACTCCACCCAGAAACTAAAACATCAAAGGATGATGTTGACGAGGATGCTTGTACAAGGGGGTGCGCAGGCTAACCTCTCCCCTTCTCCAGTGTCTCGGACTCTGCGGGGCAGCTGGCGGTCACAGAGGTAGCAGCAAGGCCTCTGGTCCAGGACTTACTGAACCATGACGTAAGTACAGCTGGAGGGGCTCCACTTGGGTAGCCACACCCACTTCAGAAGCAGACCCTGAGCAAGGTCCTTCCTTCTGGTCTTGAGCAGCAGTAACCACAGTTGTCCCTGACTCTTTCAGGACTGCTACATCGTGGACCAAAGTGGAACCAAGATCTACGTGTGGAAAGGGAAAGGAGCCACAAAGGTGGAGAAACAGGCAGCCATGTCTAAAGCCTTGGTAGGAGCTACAGATGTGCAGCCATTCTGCCAGTGTCACTCCAGATGTGTGCAGAGAGCCATCCTAGGCACCTGAGCATAAGACACGGAGGTTACATACATGGGCTTCAAAGTCAGACAGCAGATTGGATTCACATCCACGTTTTACCTTTCCCAGCTGAGTGTTCTGAGGAAGACTACTGAACACTTCTGAGCCGGTTTCCTCATGTCTAACAGGCAATACCCATCTCCCGGCTTCCTGTGAGGACTAAATGCCACTTGTAAAGCATTCAGAACAGTACTGGGCACATAGCACCTGCTCCATAAAAGGTGGTTAAGCCGGGTGTGGTGGTGCACACTTGTAATTCCAGTACTTGGGAGGCTGAGACAGGAGGATCGCAGGTTCGCGGCCAGCCTCAGCTACTTAGTGAGGCCCCCCGCAACTTAGTGAGATCCTGTTTCACAATAAAGAATAAAAAATAGGGCCGGGGATGTAGCTCGGAGTTAGAATGCCCCTGGGTTCAATCCCCAGTACCGCAAAAAAGAAAAAAAAGAAAGGTGGTGGTTGTTGAAGGAGATATCGAATGTCAAGGTTAATGGCTCTGAGCTCAAGAAGCTTTGAATATTCGTGCAGACCCGATGGATGACCCAAGCAAGATGCACTTACAAGCAATAAAAGAGCAAATGAAGCCAGGTGTGGTGGTGCACACTTGTTTTGTTTTTTGCGGTACTGGGGATTGAACGCAGGGCATTCTACCTCTGACCTACACCCCCAGCCCAATTTTTTATTTTTACTTGGAAACAGGGTCTTGCTAGGTTGATCAGAATCTCACTACTTGCTGAGGCTGTCCTTGAACCTACGATCCTCCTGTCTCAGCCTCCCAAGTACTGGGATTACAAGTGTGCACCAATGCCGGATGTGGTGGCACATGCCTGTAATCTCAAGACTTGGGAGGCTGAGACAGGAGGATACTAGGTTCATGGCCAGACTCAGCAACTTAGTGAGACCCTGTTTCAAAATAAAAATAAAATAGGTCTGGGGTGTAGCTCGGAGGTAGAATGCCCCTGGATTCAATCCCCAGTACGGCAAAAATAAATAAATAATAAATAAATAAATAAATAAATAAATATAATAAGTAAATAAATAAGCAAATGATCATGATACAAAGCCAGTTGAGTTACATAAGTGCTGAATGGACAAGCATAGAGGGTCTTGCAACGGCAATACTAACTATAATCATGACAGGCCAATGAAGAGAAGCCAAAACATTCTACTCAGTCATTTTTTTTTTTTTTTTGTGGTACCGGGGATTGAACGCAGGGGCATTCTACCTCCGCGCTACGCCCCCGGCCCTATTTTTTATACTTTATTTTGAAACCAGGTCTCACGAAGTTGCAGAGGGCCTCACTAAGTAGAGAGAGAGAGAGAGAGAGAGAGCTGAGGCTGGCCGTGAACCCGGACCCTCTGGTCTCCGCCTCTCAAAGTACTGGGATTACAAGCGTGCGCCACCATGCCCGGCTCCACTCAGTCATTTTTTGAGGCCGGCAACTTGGTCCTTACTTAGGAGTGAGTTAGAATTTGACTCTGACTACCAGACAGGCAGGATCCTAGCAACTAGCTCCAAAGGGGTGAGTTACCAGACAAGCAAAGAGCTCAGCGTATTCCCTGTCTACAGGACTTCATCAAGATGAAGGGCTACACCAGCAGTACCAACGTGGAGACAGTCAATGACGGTGCCGAGTCCGCCATGTTCAAGCAGCTGTTCCAGAAGTGGTCGGTGAAGGACCAGACCGCGGGCCTGGGAAAAACGTTCAGCATTGGTAAAATTGGTGAGCATGCCCCAGAGCCCCTCTCACCGCAGGACTCTAGAAAGGCAGGCACGGGTGCCTCTCACTCACTCGGCTTTTCCCAACCCCTTCTCTGCAGCTAAAGTTTTCCAGGACAAATTTGATGTGACTCTGCTACACACAAAGCCAGAGGTAGCTGCCCAGGAAAGAATGGTGGACGATGGTGATGGGAAAGTCGAGGTGAGCCCAGCAAGGGCAGCACTGGCCCCGTGGCTGCTCCTGCTGTCGAGGAGGCAGGTGACCCTGTCTGCTTCAGTGTCCCCGCAATGCTTCAGGGAAGTGAAAGACACATTCCCCAAATGTACGATCAGTAACTCACCTGGCAGGTATATTCCAATCATTGCTCGCTCAGTCTGCAAAGACCTAGCCATGACAGCATACACCTGACAAAGACAACCCAGTTCTTTTTTTTTTGTTGTTGTTGTTTTGTGGTGCTGGGGATTGAACCCAGGGCCTCGTGTGTTAAGCATGCACTCGATCACTGTGCCACATCTGCAGCCCCATGACCTAGTTCATCTTAGGATTCAGATCATGTAAATGGGAGCCAGGCATGGTGGTGCACACCTGTAATCCCAGTACTTGGGAGGCTGAGACAAGAGGACTGCAGGTTCGAGACCAGCCTCAGTAATGTAGTGAGACCCTGTTTCAAAAATAAACAAACAAAAAAGGCTGGGGGTTATGGCTTGGATTCAATCCCCTGGGTTCAATCTCCAGTACCACCACCACAACAAAAAAAACCTACAAATGTGATGAGCCCTCCCCACTGGTGGAGAAGAACAGAAGGGGGAAGGGTACTTGCAGAGGATGTTGGCACCTCACCCACCTGGCTTCTCTTTTAAGCATGGCCAGTTCCCTTGAGGTAGCACTCTGAACAGGACGCCCATCTCTGGGGAATTGTGTCTCCTTCCATGGCCAGGTCTGGAGAATTGAGAACCTGGAGCTGGTTCCTGTGGAACGTCAGTGGTACGGCTTCTTCTATGGGGGAGACTGCTATCTGGTCCTCTATACATATGAGGTGAACGGGAAGCCACATTACATCTTGTACATCTGGCAGGTAGGCCAGGCACCGGCTCAGATGGGGCTTCCCCTGGCCACTGGGCTGGGGCGGGGAAGCAGGGCCCATCATGCCCCTCTCACCACTGCAGGGCCGCCACGCCTCGCAGGATGAGCTGGCAGCCTCCGCATACCAGGCAGTGGAGTTGGATCAACAGTTTGGCGGGGCCCCCGTGCAGGTTCGGGTCAGCATGGGGAAGGAGCCACGCCACTTCATGGCCATCTTCAAAGGAAAGCTGATTATCTATGAGGTGAGGACCCCTGGATAAAATTACACCATGCTCAGAACTAACAACCCAGAAGGTGGTACTGGGGGGTGAATGGGGTGGGGTGGGAAGCAGGGCTTGGGTTAGAGACAAAGAAGGGGGTTAGTCTAAGATGCTCCAGGGAATCCCAAATGCCTAGGGCTTCAAGTCCAAACCACTGTTAACTCAGGTTGGAGGTCTTTCATAATCTGACCCACAGAACTTGTACATGCGCATCTCGCTCAGCTCCCCAACCCTGTGCCCTCCATGCCAGGCGGGTGGGTCTTCTCATTGGACCCCACAGGAGCTATACCTTACCCACCTCGGAATGTGCTACGTCAAATGCAAGTCCCACTTCCTCCAGGAAGCCCCAGCTGAAGCACTACCAGGCCATGCATAAAGTCACCGGCTAGCTAGCACGAGAGTCTGGGGTCAAGTCCTAGTCTTATCATTTATTAGCCAGGTTTCTAAATCTTGGTTTCCTCATCTGCACCGTGGAATAATAATGCCTCCTTCATGGAGTTATTACAAGAATCAATGAAGTGTCACTAAGGCACTAGTCACAGAGCCTGGCATATGACAAAGCTTTATTCTTTATGACAAAGAATGAAAGCTAGGCCGGGTGTGGTTGCACACGCTTGTAATCCCAGTACTTGGGAGGCGGAGACCGGAGGATCCGGGTTCGAGGCCAGCCTCAGCTGCTTAGTGAGGCCCTCCGCAACTTCGTGAGACCCGATTTCAAAATAAAGGATAAAAAAATAGGGCCGGGGGTATAGCTCGGAGGTAGAGTGCCCCTGGGTTCAATCCCCGGTACCGAAAAAAAAATAAAAAGAATGAAAGCTAATATTATTGTGCCATAGCCCCAGCTCATCCTGACCCTCTCTCATTAGCCTAGAAGCTCCTGGAGGGAAAAGATGGCATCAAATACACGTGCATTTCCCACAACAGCCGGCCTAGTGCTCATGTGGTGCTCTATGGACTCTGCTTTTCTTCTTCTCTCTAGGGTGGGACTTCCAGGAAGGGAAATGCTGAACCTGACCCTCCAGTAAGACTCTTCCAGATTCGAGGAAATGACAGATCTAACACCAAAGCTGTGGAGGTTCCAGCCTTCACCTCCTCCCTAAACTCCAATGATGTGTTTCTGCTGCGAAGCCAGGCACAGCACTACCTGTGGTATGGCAAGGTAGGAGACTGGCCTGTGGTCAGACCAGCCCCTGGGAGTCCAGCCCTGTGCCCCGCCTTACTCCTGGTCAACAAAGCCCACGCAACTAAAAAGTAGACTGGCACCGTCCTCAAAAAGGGGGCCTTTTCCCTAAAGAATCTTTAAAGGAAGCACCAACATTCCCCACAGTTGGGCCTCACTGAAGCCCTGCTCACACCCAGGGACATCTGTAAACTTCTACACACATGAAGGCTGGATAGGTCAATCTTCACACACGAGTTTGGTAGCTTCTAACAGGACAGGTGCTAACACAGAACAAAAGCACAAAAAATGTGATGTCACAATTTAGATTGTATTAGTGCCTCAAAGAGCACGGAAATTGTTTTACAAAAGAGAATTGAAGGCTGAGATAGGAAGATCGCAGGTTCATGGCCAGCCTCAGCAACTTAGTGAGATCCTGTTTCAAAAGTAAAAAATAACTGGGCATGGTGGCGCACGCTTGTAATCCCAGTACTTTGGGAGGCAGAGACCAGAGGATCCGGGTTCGCGGCCAGCCTCAGCTCTCTCTCTCTCTCCATGTCTCTCTCTCTCTCTCTCTACCTAGTGAGGCCCTCCGCAACTTCGTGAGACCCGGTTTCAAAATAAAGTATAAAAAATAGGGCCGGGGGTGTAGCGCGGAGGTAGAACACCCCTGGGTTCAATCCCCGGTACCACAAAAAAAATAAATAAATAAATAAATAAAATAGGGCCAGGGTATAGCTAGGCAGTAGAATTCCTCTAGGTTCAACCCCCAACCCCCAGCATAAAAAAAAAACCCAGAAAGAAAAAAATAAAGAGAATTGAAGCTGGGTGTGGTGGCATGCACCTATAATCCTAGCTACTCTGGAGGCTGGGACAGAAAGTTCACAAGTTGGAGGCCAGCCTTGGGCAACTTAGTGAGACCTTGTCTCAAAAAAAAAAAAAAAAACCAGGTGTAGTGGCACATGCCTGTAATCCCAATACTTATAAGACTGCGACAGAAGAATCACAGGTTTGAGGCCAAAACAAAGAAACTTACTGAGACCCTGTTTCAAAAATTTAAAATATAGCCAGGCATGTTGGCACATGCTTGTAATCCCAGTACTTGGGAGGCCGAGACAGGAGGATACAGGTTCCCGGCCAGCCTCAGCTACTTAGTGAGGCCCTCAGCAACTTAGTGAGACCCTGTTTCAAAATAAAGAATAAAAAATAGGGCTGGAGGCGTAGCTCAGAGGTAGGATGCCCCTGAGTTCAATCCCCAGTACCACACACACATACACAAAAAATTTAAATATGAATAAAATAGAATTGGAGCTGTAGCCCAGAGGTAGAATGCCTCTGGGTTCAATCCCCAGCATCAAAATAAATAAATAAACTGGGCATGGTGGCACATGCCTGTAATTCCAGTCCTTGGGAGGCTGAGACAGGAGGTTTGCAGGTTCAAAGCCAGCCTCAGCAACTTAGGGAGACCCTGTTTCCAAATAAAAAATAAATAAAATAATGCTGGGAGTATAGCTCAGAGGTAGAATGTCCCTGGGTTCAATCTCCAGTACCACAAAAATAAATAAATAAAATAAAAAAATAAAGCTGGGCGTGGTGGCACACGCTTGTAATCCCAGTACTTTCGGGAGACTGAGACAGGAGCATTGCAGGTTCGAGGCCAGCTTCAGCTACTTAATGAGGCCCTCTGCAACTTAGTGAGACCAAGTAAAAAATAGGCCTGGGGGTGTAGCTCAGAAATAGAATGCCCCTGGGTTCAATCCCCAGTACCACAAAAAACTAAAATAAAATAAAAAATAGAAAGGGCTGGGGGTAGCCAGGCATGGTGGCACATGCTTGTAATCCCACTACTTGGGAGGCTGAGACAGGAGAATGGCAGGTTCGCAGCCAACCTCAGCAACTTGTGAGGCCCTCCGCAACTTAGTAAGACCCTGTTTCAAAATAAAGAATAAAATAGGGCTGAGGTTATAGCTCAGAGGTAGAATGCCCCTGAGTTCAATCCCCAGTACCCCCCCAAAAAAAAAAAAAAAAGGCTGGGGGTGTAGCTCAGTGGTAGAATGCCCCTGGGTTCAATACCCAGCACCACAAACAAAACAAAAAAGTGGGTGGGGAAACAAAATTGACTTGTCTACATCCGCCGTGGGTCCAGAGTCCAGCCCAGCACGCTCTGGTCTTCCTTCCCCTCTTCTCAGCCTAGAACGCCTGTCCCCACCCGCACGCTCTGCAGCTTGGCAGCTGGACCTGATTACACGAGTTATTCTCAGGAGTTTCTTTCCACATCAGCCTGCCCGTGTCTGTGTTCTCGCCCACTCAGGGTTCTAGCGGGGATGAGCGGGCGATGGCTAAGGAGCTGGCCGGGCTTCTCTGTGATGGCACCGAGGACACCGTGGCCGAGGGCCAGGAGTCAGCCGAGTTCTGGGACCTCCTGGGAGGGAAAACTCCCTACGCCAGTGACAAAAGGTATGGGAACGCAGCATCCGCTCGTCTTGGCGCCCCCTGCCGCCAGGCTTGGGAACTGCACAAACTCTAAGATCCGTTCAGTTTTGAAAACTTGAAAATGGACTGTGTTGCAGACTACAGCAGGAAATCCTAGATGTCCAGCCCCGGCTCTTTGAATGCTCTAATAAGACTGGCCGGTTCATTGTCACCGAGATCACAGACTTCACTCAGGATGACCTGAATCCGGGTGATGTGATGCTCCTGGATACCTGGGACCAGGTAAGAAGACACAGCTACAGAACTCAGAACAAACGACAAAGATCCCCATAGTTTAAGGCTGTTTTGTGTAGCATCCCCCACCTGGAATAAGCCCAAGACCATCCCCAAGTCAAACCAAAGAAAGAGCCTGCTTTTTGCAGAATGATGTTTATAACTCATCACCTTGGGAATTTTCCCACTTTGCTTTGAAAAAAAAAAAAACTGGACCATCCTGTCATCCTGCCCTTCTATAGCTGAGGATCAATAGCACAGGTTCCAAATTCAGAGAATATGGGCTCTTCAGGGGACCGAGGGGTGTGAACAGAATATCTTCAAGGCAACCCCTCCTCCACATACCATTTTCTTCAGTCCAACTCAGCAAACATACTCTGAGCATCTCCTCTGCGCTCGTCACTGTGCCAGGTGGGTGTCACCAAGGTGAAGGACCCCTGCTCTCAGAGTTTACAGGCTGGTGGGAGGAGCCAGACAGAGAAACACTGGACTATGAGGAGGTATATACAAGGTGGACAGGTGCACACAGTTTAGGGACTCTAAGACTTCCTGGAGGAGATGACTCCCAGGCTGAATCTCAAAGGTTGAGTAGGCATTAAGTGGCAAAGGATGGAGAAGACCTTCTGGGAAAAGGAAATAGCACATGTAAAAGCAAGACATGAAAAATTATCAAAACATAAGACAGAGTTAAGGAGCACCCTAGAGATGAAGCTGAAGAAGCATGGGCCTGACCTACCGTGTCAAGAAGTTTATCGTGACGTTTAAGCAGGCAAGTGACATGGTCAGCTTGTGTACAAGGGTAGAAGAGGAGGGATGGAGTCAAGGAGGAGCTGCTGCGGGATGATGACACATGCATAGGAGGTCAAGGTGGCCAGCCCTGGTGACATACTGGATAGGGGGTTATGAACTTGACACCCAACTTTCTGCCCTAGGTGACTGGATGGATGCCACTTACCCAAAGTGGAAACTCAGATACACATTTAGAAAAGGAGAGCTATAGTTGGGTGTGGTGGTGCACGCTTGTAATCCCAGTACTTGGGAGGCTGAAACAGGAGGATCACAGGTTCGTAGCCAGCTTCAGCAACTTAGTGAGAACCTCTGCAACTTAGTGAGACCCTATTCAAAATAAAAATCAAAATAGGGCCGGGGCATATAACTCAGAGGTAGAATGCCCCTGGGTTCAATCCCTGGCACACACACAAAAAAATTACGAATATCAAGCTGGTTCTGAGAACATCTTTCTCTCTGCTGAACAAATTAGGCTGAGGACATTTTCTGAGGCTGTAAATTGCTGAGGGGGAAGATGAGCAGCCTTCAGGAGACTACAGCAGGAAATCCTAGATGATCTAATATCTAGTCCTTGGCACGAGTGCATCAACAAATATTAAATCTATACCACGCCGGGCGTGGTGGCGCACGCTTGTAATCCCAGTACTTTGGGAGGCGGAGACGGGAGGATCCAGGTTCGCGGCCAGCCTCAGCTCTCTCTCTCTCTCTCTCTCTCTCTCTCTCTCTCCCTGTCTCTCTCTCTCTCTCTCTCTCTCTCTCTACCTAGTGAGGCCATCCACAACTTCGTGAGACCCGGTTTCAAAATAAAAGTATAAAAAAATAGGGCCGGGGGTGTAGCGCGGGGGTGTAGCGTGGAGGTAGAATGCCCCAGGGTTCAATCCCCGGTACTGCAAAAAATATATATATATAAATAAATAAATAAAATTTGTACCACAACAGGTGTTTTTGTGGATTGGAGCTGAGGCCAATGCCACAGAGAAGGAGAGGGCCCTTACTACTGCCCAGGAGTACCTGCACACTCACCCCAGCGGCCGAGACACGGACACACCGATCCTGATCGTCAAACAGGGGTTTGAGCCTCCCATCTTCACAGGCTGGTTCTTGGCCTGGGACCCTCACATTTGGAGTGTAAGAACAGGGAGACCAGGGAAGCTGTTCTGCCAGGGAGCTCAGAACTAAGCGCTCAGGGGGGAGCTGGGGTCCTGGCTTAAGGGCAAGTAAAACCAGGACCTCATTTCTCCCATTCCCACTCTACTCCCCGCCTTTTTGCTTTTCTTCTTTCTCACACCCATAGCAAGGATGTCCAGTTAGATCCACAGCTTGTCTCAGCAGTAAGCAGCATGAAGTAATAAAAAGTTTATAAAGTATATTCACGCATATCATCTTTTTGATCTTTACAACTATCCTGATAGCCAGTGTAGGTATTGTTTTCCCATTTTATAGATGAGGAAATGAAGAGGCCAAGTTATCTGTCCAAAGTCAGCCAATAAGAGGAAGCCAGGCTTTCCGACTCTCAGCCAACTGCTCTTTCTTAAATCCTGTAGGGCACATTGAAGGGGCACCACCAAAGAATGTAGAGCACGTTTAAGAACCTTTGTACCTTGCATGGATCCCGAAGGGGAAATTTTTACTTTTCTTTGAAATGCCTTCTGATTCTCCAGCTCTTTTGCTTTTCCTAAAGGTACAGACCAGGCCTAAGATGTCTCTCCTCTCTCAGCAATACTTCATTCTGTGTTTTCTCTTTCTTCTCAGGAAGGAAAATCCTATGAACAGTTAAAGGCAGAGCTGGGAGATGCTGCTGCTATCATGCGAATCACTGCTGTGAGTTTGATCTGTTCTTGGAGAAGCTCGAGTCAAGAGAAAGAGCAAATGCTGCAGATGCCACAATGGGCAAAACCCTACCCTGTCCTTAGTATTACTCCACTTGTCTATTCTGATATGGAGTTTTTGTTGTTGTTTTGTCTTTGATTTTTTGCAGTCCTGGGGATTGAACCTAGGGCTTCATGCATACTAGACCAGGGCTCTACCACTGAGCTACACCCCCAGCCACAAGATTTTTTTTAATTGATAGGAAAGTAGGTCTCAGAACCAAGTTCTTTATTTTACTGCCTTCCAAAACTTGAACAGATTTGCTGTTTAAAGAAAGAACAACAACAGAAACAAATTTTATTATTCAACTCTCTCCCATTCCAGAGAGATAAAAGTTGTTGTCAGTAGTTTTTAGAAATAAGCTTCTAAGCCAGGCATGGTGGCACACGCTTGTAATCCCAGTACTTTGGGAGGCGGAGACCGGAGGATCCGGGTTCGCGACCAGCCTCAGTTCTCTCTCTCTCTCTCTCTCTCTCTCTCTCTCTCTCTCTCTACTTAGTGAGGCCCTCCACAACTTTGTGAGACCTGGTTTCAAAATAAAGTATAAAAAATAGGGCCAGGGGTGTAGCGCAGAGGTAGAATGCCTCTGCATTCAATCCCCAGTACCGCAAAAAAAAAAAAAAAAAAAGAAATAAGCTTCTAAGCCAATGATATTTTTATCAGTGTTTGACAGTGAAGTCCACAGAAACTTAGGCCACTTACCCCTGTTTTAACAGATAAAGGAAGGGAGCCTGTAGCCAAGAATCCAACAGCTTTTTAACATCAGGATGAGTGCATGGTGCCAGGTGTTCAAACCATCTGGCAATGTTGTTCTTTGTGCTCTACAGAGTCAGATTCCAAAGCTAATGGTGATGTAGTGTCTTTAACTTGTATTTAAGGAAAGTATGACTTCAGTCTGAAGACATCTACAGGCTGGAAATGTAGAACCTAAATAAAAGTGCTTATGCTCTCACAATACTGAAAAGAGACTTTAGGAGCCGGGCATGGTGGCGCGTGCCTATAATCCCAGTACTTGGGAGGCTGAGATAAGAGGATTGCAGGTTCGAGGACAGCCTCAGCAAGTAGTGAGACTCTCTCAGTAACCCAGTGAGACCCTGTTTCAAAACAAAAAATAAGCCAGGCATGGTGGTGCATGCTTGTAATCCCAGTATTTAGGAGGCTAAGGCAGGAGGATCGCAGGTTTGAGGATGGCCTCAGCAAGTAGCAAGACTTTCATCAATCTAGCAAGACCCAGTTTCAAAACAAAAAATAAAAAGGGCCAGGCGTGGTGGCACACGCTTGTAATCCCAGTACTTGGGAGGCTGAGACTGGAGGATACGGGTTCGCGGCCAGCCTCAGCTACTTAGTGAGGCCCTCCGCAACTTCATGAGACCCGGTTTCAAAATAAAGGATAAAAAAAAGGGCCCGGGTATAGCTCGGAGGTAAAACGCCCCTGGGTTCAATCCCCGGCACCGCAAAAAAAAAAAATAAATAAAATAAAAAGGGCTGGGGTGTAGCTTGAAGGTAGAATGCCCCTAGATTCAATCCCTAGTACTGAAAAACAAACAAACAAACAAACGAATAAATGAATAAATAAATAACAGGGCTGGGGGGGGAGAGTAGCTCGAAGGTAGAATGCCCCTGGGTTCAATCCTCAGTAGCGCGCGTGCGCGCACACACACATGCACGACTTCAGGCTGGAGTTATAGCTCAGTAGTAGAGCAATTGCCTAGCACGCATGAAGCCCTAGGACTAGGGTTCAATCTCTAGTAACACACACACACACACACACACACACACACACACACAATAATAATAATAAAAGAAACTTTAAGTACTCATCTTAGGCTTACTGATTCAGCTTTCACAAGAAGAATCCTAAAGTCTGAATATGATCCCCAGATGATTTTGACATGTAGCCAAGTTTGGGGACCACTGTCCTGAAAGATGACTACAAAGGGTGAAGTGGTATAAACCAAAATGTTAAAAATTATACGTATGCAGAACTGTGATCACACAAGACACTGAACAGTCTTTTCCCATGTCTATATGCTTATCTTACCCAGGATATGAAAAATGCAACCCTTTCCATGAACTCTGAGCCAAAATATTACCCTATAGAAGTTCTGTTGAAAAATCAGAATCAGGAGCTGCCTGAGGATGTGAACCCTGCCAAAAAAGAGGTGAGTGGCTGAAGGAACTATGTCTGACATAAGTGGTAGTTCCGGCACACTGTAGGCACTCAAAGGACATCTGAGCTACCTTAGTGGCTCAAACCAAACACCTAAAGGCTCCTTCTCGATTCTCTCATCTCGTTTGTGAACCCCATTGGGTAGCCTCTGTTGTCCACTGGTCCAACAGCTATCCATCTGGTCTAGTCTATCCATCATGGACTACTGTGACTCAACTGTTTTTTGTTTTTGTTTTTGGTACTGGGGATAGAACCCAGGGGCATTCTACCTCCAAGCTATACCCCCAGCCCTATTTTATTCTTTATTTTGAAACAGGGTCTAAGTTGCAGAGGGCCTAAATTGTTAAGGCTGACCACAAACCTGCGATCCTCTGGTCTCAGCCTCCCAAGTACTGGGATTACAAGTGAATCACCATGCCTGGCTCAAAGGGTTTATTTATTTATTTATTTACTTATTTTTTGGTACTGGGGATTGAACCCAGAGGCATTCTACCTCCAAGCTACACCCCCAGCCTGATTTTATTTATTTGGAAACAGGGTCTCACTAGGTTGCTGAAAACCTCACTAAGTTGCTGAGGCCGGCTTTGAACCTCCGATCCTCCTGTCTCAGCCTCCCAAGTACTGGGATTACAAGTGTGCGCTACCACGTGCAGCTCAAAGGGATCTTTTAAAGCACATGGTACTGCCCTGTTTAAAGTATCTCCAATGGCTTCCCACTGCACTTATAAAAGAATCTAAAGGCCTATACAATCTGGCCTCTGTCATCCTCTGAGATTTCATCTTACATACCACTCCCCTCTCTACTTACTATCCTTAAGGCAGTAATGTTTTTTGTTCCTTGAACATGCTTACCCCAGCCTTGGAGACTTTACATTTTGCTAGTGTGATTACCTGAACAAACCTTCTCCCAGATAGTCACAAAGCCAGCTTCTTCTCGCCAGTGAGGTCTCAGCTCAAATGTCACCTCCCCAGGGAAGCTTTCCCTGACCACCCCAACACTGCTTCCCTCACCCCCCCTTAGACTCGTTTATTGTCTAGCTCCCCCTCTAGTAATAGCCTTTGGAGGAAGGACCTTGTCTGTCCTGTTCACCACCATATTCTCAGCTTTTTGGCACTGAAAACAGTGCCTAGCAAGATAACAGGCATTCCTTAAGTTTTGGTTGAATGAATTAACATGGCCATGTTGACTAATTCATTAATTTTCCTCTTGAAAGAGTTGATTTGGAAAAGGGCTCTGGATTTCCCATAATGTCTTATCTAACCAAGTCTTAAGTATCTGGACTACAATATTTTTGAAAGCAGAAGCCACATACTGATGATCTTTATTTGAGTACAGAATATGCATTACATCAATAAATAAATATTAGAAGAATTGTTATAAACTGGGCGTGGTGGTGCACGCTTGTAATCCCAGTACTTGGGAGGCTGAGACTGGAGGATCTGGGTTTGCGGCCAGTCTCAGCTACTTAGTGAGGCCCTCCGCAACTTAGTGAGACCTTGTTTCAAAATAAAGAATAAAAAAAAATAGGGCTGGGGGTGTAGCTCAGAGGTAGAATGCCCCTGGGTTCAATCCCAGTACCGCAAAAAAAAAAAAAAAAAAAAGAATTGTTATGCTCTCAGTAAGATCTACCTGACCTTGCATTTGAAAAGTTCTTGGGGATTAGAGATGTAGCTCATTGGTAGAGCACATGCTCAGCATGCGCCAAGCCCTGAGCTCAATCCCAGCAGCCCCCCAAAAAATTTTCTGGGTAAAAATGGTAGTTAAAGCCAGGTGTGGTGGCACATGCCTGTAATCCCAGTACTTGGGAGGCTGAGACAGGAGGATTGTAGGTTCATGGCCAGCCTCAGCAACTCAGTGAGGCTCTCAGCAACGTAGCAAGATCCTGTTTCCAAATAAAAAATAAAATACGTCTGGGGATATGGCTCAGAGGTAGAAGGCCCCTGGGTTCAATCCCCAGTAACACACACACACACACACACACACACAGACACACACACACAAAGGGTAGTTAAGGAACATAAAGGGAAAGCACCACTCAATTTAGTTCTCCATTCTGCCAAAATCTAATGTCTACAATTCATCCATATTATATAATTTATTTACTGTCTTTCTGGCAAGAAACTGGGACCGAGAGAGCAGTAAACCTGCAATCAGCTTCTTCTACAGGCCACAATGGGATTCCGCAACCCAAAGAACAGCTCCATCATGAATAATTTAAGTCTATTACAGCCTTCCTGCAGTAGAGGGAATTCATTCTACTTCCTCCGAGGACCCACCTAGGCCTCCCTCTTGCCCCCACTCTTCCCACTCTGCTGGTAGGAATAGGTACCATGTCTTCCTTCTGACCAGAAGAAACTTTGTTTTCTCTCTTAGAATTACCTCTCTGAACAGGACTTCAAGTCTGTGTTTGGCATCACAAGAGGCCAATTTGCTGCTCTGCCTGGCTGGAAACAGCTCCAACTGAAGAAAGAAAAGGGGCTTTTCTAAGGCAAGAAGGCATATTCCTATTGCAGGACCAGAGAAGAGAACAGACAGTGCCAATATCAGGAAAGAACTTATCTACCACCTTCTGCCTGACGTTCAGCTATTTACTTAGATACAATAGAATCTGAAAATCACAGCATGTTCTCCATTTTTTCTCATCCATGCATTCCTTGGTTGTTTTATACCTGAAACGTTAACTACCCACTTTCTGGCTTTTGTTGCCTTCTAGCTAAAGCCTTAGCAGAAAGCACTAAAACTGCATGAGTCTAGAGAAGTCAAAAGAAAGAGAACCAAACTAAGCTCAAAACATTTAATATCATGCCAGGACCTACATTTGCTTTCATTTTAAGATAAGTATTTCTAAAGCCTATTTAACCCACAAAGCATTGAAGTTATTTGCGTATACACTCCAAGGTCAAAATCCAAATGCCCAGATCTATTAAGTGCCACAGCATTTTTAACTTTTCAAATAAAGATAGCCTGTATGAGCAAATGGAGTTCTTTTCAGTTTGGGGGGCTTCTTTCTTACAATAATTTTACATTACATTGGGAGCAATGTTTCAGTACTAGAGAAGTAAAGAGGTAGTACTGATGGAACTTTCTGGACAACTGAACCACCGTGACTCCTGTCTTTGGCACAAGAATGTCAAAATCTGTCTCGCATGCCCAGTGCAGTGGTGCATGCCCGTAATCCCAGCTACTCAGGAGACTAAGGCAAGAGGATAGCAAGTTCAATGCCACTCTGGGCAATTTTGTAATACAATGTCTCAAAATGTAATAAATTGGGTGTGGAGGCACATGCCTATAATCCCAGGATTTGGAAGACTGAGATAGGAGGATCGCAGAGGATTACAGGTTTGAAGTCAGCCTCAGCAATTTAGCAAGATACTGTTTTAAAATAAAAAGGGCTGGGAGTGTAGAGGTAGAATCCCCCTGGGTTCAATCCCCAGTACCAATATATACATATATAAATAATAATAATAATAAATAAAAGTGGGCTGGGGATGTAGCTCAGTGGCAGAGCACCCCTGGGTTCAATCCCTACTACCTCAATAAACTAAAACAAGCTATCCAGGCGTGGTGGTATACACCTGTAATCCCAGTACTTGGGAGGCTGAAACAAGAGGATTGCAGGTTTGAGGTCAGCCTCAGCAATTTAGCAAGACCCTGTTTCAAAATTAAAAAAATAAGATGGGTGTGGTGGAGCATGCCTGTAATCCTAGTACTTGGGAGGCTGAGACAGGAGGATTGCAGGTTTGCAGCCAGCCTCAGCTACTAAGTAAGGCCCTCCACAACTTAGTGAGACCTTGTTTCAAAAATAAAGAATAAAAAATAGGGCTGGGGGTGTAGCTTGTAGGTAGAATGCTCCTGGGTTCAATCCCCAGTACCACAAAGAAAAAAAAAAAAGCCAGGCATGGTGGCACATACCTGTAATCCCAGTACTTGGGAGGCGGAGACAGGAGGATCACAGGTTCGAGGATAGCCTCGGCAAGTAGTGAGACTCTCAGCAACCTAGCAAGACCTTGTTTCAAAATAAAAAAAAAAAATATTGGGCTGGGCTCAGAGGTAGAATGCCTCTGATTCAATCCTCAGTACCACACAAAATAAATAAATAAATAAAATAGGGCTGGCCAGGCGTGGTGGCGCACGCTTGTAATCTCAGTACTTGGAAGGCAGAGACCGGAGGATACGGGTTCACGGCCAGCCTCAGCTACTTAGTGAGGCCCTCCGCAACTTCGTGAGACCCGGTTTCAAAATAAAAGTATACAAAGTAGGGCTGGGGCTGGGCGTGGTGGCGCACTCTTGTAATCCCAGTACTTTGGGAGGCGGAGACTGGAGGATCCGGGGATTCGCGGCCAGCCTCAGCGCTCTCTCTCTGTTTCTCTCTCTCTCTCTACCTAGTGAGGCCCTCTGCAACTTCGTGAGACCTTGTTTCAAAATAAAGTATAAAAAATAGGGCCGGGGGTATAGCACGGAGGTAGAACGCCCCGGGTTCAATCCCCGGTACCGGAAAAAAAAAATAAAGTATAAAAAAAAGGGCTGGGGGTGTAGCGCGGAGGTAGAACGCC
>PVJS01008098.1:36641-54252 GCA_004027185.1 Glis glis | reverse complement strand
AGAGATGAAAGTAAAAGGGAAATGAGTGATGTGTATAACAAAAAGGATGCTGTCTCTTTAAAACATTGAAAGTGAAGGTGACAAGATAGGAGATGGTGGAGGGGGTTTTCATGTGAGCTTGTGTGTATGTGTGGAGTGAGAGGGAGACGAGGCCACTCACCAATTTCTGCTTCATCGGGTTGCTTAAGCTGTCTCCATACATGGGATGGAGCTTGGAGATTTAATGCATCTAGAGAGCAATAATTAGTACTGTTCTTGTATGTTTGGAGAGATGAGGAAAAGGTAGAATACAAAGACTGAATTAAGCGTTAAGGTCATGTCAGCATGACCAATTTCTTCTTTGCTTTTTTTTCCTTTAGAGCTTAAATTGTCCAGGTGTTGGAAATAAAACTTGTAACCAGAATCTCCTCATCACCAAATATTATGTTTTAATTGCTAGGCGTGCCAAATTTAAATAGGTATCACAAAATCTGCTCATCTAAAGCACAAAGCGTGGGCTTTTGAAAGAAATTAAGGTCTATATAGGTCTTTCCAGACAAATCTAGCTTGGGAAATGCATTTAAAGATACCAATTTCTTTTTTACCAATTTGATGACAGATTTAAGAGTAACTGTCTTATACAAACCAGCATTAGGTAAATGATAATCCACTCTAATCTAATGGAAGGGACCGAGACGTAGATAACTAAAACCAGTGGCTAACAACAACAACAACAGCAACAGCAACAAAAGACACTTTTTTGAAACGCACTCACCTAAACACACAGTCACACTTTGCCAACACCAGCCTGACTCTTTAAGGAATATGGTCTTTTCTCAGCCCTGTGGGGCTGGAACATAAAGCCCAGCTCCACCCCCTCCTCTCTCCTGCATCAGTCAGTGTTGTTGATGTGAACAATTGGGGTCCTAGAGGGGAAGGTTCAAGGTGGACCTTGAAGATGATCCAGTTTCAGCCTCTTGTCCCGTGGTTATACAGATTCTATTTGAGTATTTCCAAGGATTTAAAGTCCACTGCATCCCCAAATAGCAATAAGTAGAATGATCTAGCTTTGCACTAATGTTTAAGCAAACATCGGCACCCATTCGATATCCTCCTATTAGTCCTATTTCTGACCTTTTGGGTGGAAGGGAAAAAATGACTGCTTGTTCCTAGTGATAGAATTTGGAAGGCATCTGTCATTTCAATACCAAGGGTCTCCTTTGTCAAGGAAAATACTTCCAGTTTCAAAAATCTCCTGGGTTTGAAATTTACTCATCATCTTTTTTGTTTTTTTGGTTTTTTTTGCAGTACCGGGGATTGAATCCAGGGGCGTTCTACCTCCGCGCTACACACCCGGCCCTATTTTTTATACTTTATTTTGAAACCAGGTCTCACGAAGTTGCGGAGGGTCTCACTAAGGAGAGAGAGAGAGACAGGGAGAGACAGAGAGAGAGAGAGCTGAGGCTGGCCGCGAACCCTGATCCTCTGGTCTCCACCTCCCAAAGTACTGGGATTACAAGTGTGCGCTACCACGCCTGGCTTTACTCATCATCTTGGTTCTAGCCCTCTGGACACCTCATTTGCTAATGAACCTCAAAGTATGGCACTCAGAATCAAGGGTAATACTGAAAGGATAATAAGAGACTGAGAAGAGGTGAAATCTCCCAGAATAAAATGGGGCCAAGGATGTGGGGAAGTATGTCTGGGGAGTTTAATTCTTGTGTGTGTGCGCGTGCGCGCGCACTTGTGTGTGTGTGTGTGTGTGTGTGTGTGTGTGTGTGTGTTTATGTCTGTGTGTATATATATATAATTTTTTTTATACAGGGTCTCACTAAGTTGCTGAGGCTGGCCTTGAACCTGTGATGCTCCTGTCTCAGCCTCCCAAGCACTGGGATGACAGGTGTATGCCACCACTTCTAGTGTATTATTTTTAAAACCAAGATGGTTGATATGGACATATACAAAGAATGAGAGTTTTTAAAAGGGAAAGTAACATAGGGCAGAATTAAAATGTTAAGTTCATAAAACTTAATAAGCAAAAGATCAGTCGAAATAGGAAAACAGGTTACTCTAGGATTAGAGCAAAGGCCATACTCATTTTCTAGTAAAAGAGATAACTTGAAATTTAAGTTAGTTCTGTATAGAAGCCAAAACCTTAATCTATAGCATATATATATATATATATATATATGTATATATATATGTATATACATGTATATAATGTAATATATATGTAATGTTTTACATTAATTTAGAATTTTGAATGCCAGGCACTGTATTAAAGGACTTTATTCACATTATCATATTAAACTTTCATAATAACCCATCAGGTAGTATTTTTATGCCGAGAATTGAAGCTCAAAGGGGCGGAGCATCTTGCCCAATGGGGCACACTAGTAAGCCATTAGGCAGTCTTTCAACTCTGACCAGAAGGACCTCAGGGCCTGAGCTCTTAGCCAGTGATTATCACAATTCATAACATGTTTTATAGTTTTCAGACTGTTCATGACATCTATTTGTGGACAATATCCTATTAATCCTGAGTGCACAGGAAGAGCAGACATGACCATCCTGATCTTACAAGTGAGGACCTAGAAGCTTTGAGGAATGGTGAGACTTGACCACGGTCATGGAATCAGAACTCAGATGCAGGCCTGGTCTTTCTATTAAGCAAATTCTTCCAAAGATTAGATGTAGAGCTAAGAAGGTGACTTAACAGCAAACAGAGGGAGGTGTAACTAGAAAAAAGACAAATGGTGCCTGTCTTGCAACTTATTGATGGTTTAAAACCATTGGTCAGGAGGTTGGGGTGGTAGTTAAAGATATTAAAATCTCTATGACAAAAAAAGAAGGGACATATGTTTTCATTAATATGCGCAACTTAGGGAGTAATGGGGACACAAAAGGGACTCCAATGACAACGGAGAACCCTCAGTGGTGCAAGGGAAGGGGTACAAGGGAAGGGGAAGGGCAAGAAAGAAGTGAATCCATGGAATTACTGTCATAAACAATGTGTATATATGAGATTATACCAACATCATTCCCAGTGCTACATGTGGGGAGGGGAGGCGGGGGGGAGGGACACCAAGAGCTGTGTGCATGTATGTTAACACCAGACTGATACTCATTGTGATGTGAGACTACAATGCATCAATAAAAACATAAAAAAGAACAATTGTTCAAAAAATAAAATCTGTATGACTTGATTTGATTGGTTAAATAAATTATCTTGTGCAAACCCGCACTCCTTGCAGATACACCTGATTCCCTGTAATCATCACTGCTCCTGAGGACTGCCTGTTCATCCACAGGGGCCGGCCTAACCCCCATTTGTATAACCTGTGGCCTTCTCTCATCCGCTCCCCACCAAGGTTCAGTTAATTTCTGTGTGTGGCCAGAATTGAAAACCATGTGAAAACAGCATTGAGGTAAGACAGAAGGTGGAACTGTGGGATTTGCAGACTGAATTTAGAAGCAGGAAAAATAGATTATATAAAATAAAGAATGAATGAATGAAGCAAGCAAGAGATGAGGAAAAAAACCCCCAGAAACAACAACAAACCAGGACATGTCTTCTGGACTCCTACTGTAGTTCCAGTTTCGGGTTTCCTTCTATCTGGAGGCCTGACCTCTTCCTGGTGAGCTCGCTGGAGTCAGGTTGGCTATTCGCATCCCACAATGTCCTGAGTGAAGTTCCCCTCCCGGATGGTTATTGGATCCATTTCTGACCTTTGGGGGATGCTGTGGTCTAAATATTTTTGTCCACCCCCAAATTCATGTGTTGAAATCTAATTCTCAACTTGATAATATTACAAGGTTGGCCTTTTGGGTGGTGATTAAGTCATGAGACTTCATGAGTGGGATTAGTATCTTTATACAAGAGACCCTACAGAGCTAGCTAGCTCCTTCCACTGTGTGAGGCAGCAAAAGCACCACGGATGAGAAAGCCCACCCTCACGAGATACCACATCTACTGGTGTGCTAATGTTTGACTTCCCAGCCTCCAGAACTGTCAGTTTATAAACTGATGATTATAAGCCATCAGATCTAAGCTATTTTGTTATTGCAACCTCGGAGGACTATGGCAGAGGATTGAGGAGTGGAAAGAGCAGGGCCAGAGAAGATGTGCAGAGGCCAGAACTGAGGTCACAGGTTTGGAGGTGATGGTCATTGTATAAGTTGAAAAAATGGGGCAACTACTTTATACCTAGGGATATAAAAATGAACACGAATCATGACAGGACTCATTTAGGTAAAGGGGAGGAGGTTTTGTTCATCCACAAAGAACATAAACAGAGCCAAAAGCCATCAGCAAGCATTCCACTCCATTTCTATTTCCCTCTTTAGTTACTCTGGCAGTAGTATCAGCCTTTACTAAGGCTGCTTCCTAGGTGCTTTTCTATATATTACAATTATGATCCATCTAGATATGGAGTACCAAGAGAGGTAATGCTGTAACTAACATTTATATAGTGCGATAGCTTAGAAAGTGCCTTCACTTAGCGGCACTTTCTAGTGCTGATTTATGGAGCACCTACTGTGCACCTGGCGCCCTGTCAGGGCTTTGTACATAATAGCTGACTCCCACAACTGTACCCAGAGGGAGGCATTTTTATCTTCAATTTGCAAATCAGAAAACTGAAGTTCAGTGAGTTTAAATGACCTGCCTATGAATATTCAGGTGGCAGGGTTCAGAACGATGCTTCTGGGCCACAGTGTGCCCTCTTTTTGCCATATAATGATATGTTCCTCCTTTCTTCATTTCACTCCATTCATCCATGCAGATGCGAGGTAATCACTTCCATAAAAATATACATGATTAGGTCAAAGTAATGTCAAGTAAAGTATTCAAAAATAATTGAGAACTATAAAATAGAAGTATAGACTGACTTAATGAAGTCAAGTGTGAAAGTATTAGATCAATGCCATCCAATTTCTCTGGCAGAGATGAGAAATGAGGCTATCATCAATTTTAATTTAATTTAATTATTTAACAAATTTAACAAATACCTATTGAGCGCTGTCTGTTCCATGCCAGGTATTGTGCTAGATATTGGAGATAAGGGTTGATAATATGTGGAAGCAATTCATACTCCTACATGCATGGGGAGACATATTTATAAACAATCTCAATATAGTCACTAAAATGCCCTGAGGGGGATATTAGATGTATCGAGAGCAATAGGAACTCAGGTAAAATGTGTACAAAATGTTCATTTTTGTTGCATGTGGGGGTGCAAGAACATTGAAAATATCACAAAAGAAGTGGTAATTGGGCTGTAATGTTAAGGATGTGTAAGAATTTGCTATCTGGACAAGGAAGTTAGCATGAAAAAGATCACTGCCTATTCTATTTGTTTGAAAATTCATGTGAAAGACAGTTTAGAATTTTCAGATCCAGCTCTTCCTATAATATGTGAATCCATCTTTTCTTGGAATGAACATGGATTAGAAGAGGGAGTTGAGTAGCATTGGGAGGTGTTTAGCTCTACCTCTGCTATTGTAGACTTTTCTCTTCTGAAGTTATGATATCTTGCTCTTCTAAATGCAGGGGTGTGTAGGTATGCGTGTGTGATTAAACTCATATTTCTGGGATTTTTCTCCTTTTGCTGTTAGAAGATGGAGTACAGTACTCACTCTGACAATATATAAATTGATGAAGCACAAATTATATTTCTGATTATATTTATTATTTTCTTATCATAATCAGTATTTCATTATTAACTATCACATTTTGTACTTGATATATACATATCACATTACTGAAATGCCCAGTAATATCACATTGAATACTGTGGACATTGTTAAAGGAATACTTTTTCAGACAAAAGCTGTTGGAGGATATAAAATATCTGTAACAGTAGCATGAAATCTATGAGTCCTTAAAACTCAGGGTTCCTAGATCAGTGAGTTATCTAATGCAATACTGTCTTAATGTGATTAGTTAAATAAATACAAAGAGCGTGTGAGTTGATTTTTTCCTTTGCCTGACATCTGATAGGACAGGTTATTAAATGCATATAGATCATGCAATGACAGAGATAGGATGCTCTTAGAATGTGTAGTTTATATGTGTTGTGGCCAACATCGTCCCGTTGGGAAATAGTCTTTGAAATTTAATTGAAGTTGTTTTTGTTGTTGTTTGCTTGGTTTTTCAGTGCTGGGAATTGAACCCAGAGCCTCACAGGACATGTTTCTCAAGTTTATTTACATAAAGGCTCAGGAAAATATTTAATACAAAACCAAAGCCACAGTGACGTTAAATGTGAATAGCCTCTAGTAATTCAATTCACACTGAGTTTGACATAAAAAAGTCACCAGGAAAATGTATGCCTTTGATGTGGGATCATAAGGGAATAAAAAACTTTAGCTGGTAAATACAGGGGAGACCTGAGAATACTTCATGGTCATCTTTTTATTCTGTGTTGAGCTGTTCATTTCAAAAGACTAGTTTCCTTTGGGCAGTGTGCTAAAGGAGAAAGCAAAATGGACAGCATAGTTTGATTTTTGTGCATTTTATTTTATTTCTCATGATATTAACATCAATAAGGACCGGTTTTTATTGTAGCATTAACTTAATATCTATCCACCTGGGTTAACATTGCCCATGGATGATGCTGGATTAGTACTTATTTTTATCACTAACCTGGATAATGCAATTATGAGCATTATCAAGTTTGTAGACAGCACAAGATGGAAGGACTTAACACCTCACAGCTCACACACAAAGAGCACAGCATAATCTTTTGAGTTAAGAAGCTTGAGAGCAGTTCTAAATCCTCTTTAATGACCTACCAGTAGTCTGTGGCTTATCATAAAAATGAGGAAGTGCAGGGTGCCACCTTCTGCAGGACCACTGAGTTGTAAGAATTACCTGCATGATGTTTCGTTCTCACTCAACACCTGTATACTAGCCAACACAGAGAAAATAGAGTATCGTCAAAAACTCTAGAACTGGCACCAGACTGTTGGTTATATTTTTGTGTTTCAGTAGGTCTATGAAGATTTCTCCATCACTCTTCATTTCTTTCATAACACTGTTTATTCTTTATTTTGAAACGAGGTCTCACTAAGTTGCGGAGGGCCTCACAAGTTGCTGAGGCTGGCTGTGAACCTACGATCCTCTTGTCTCAGCCTCCCAAGTACTGGGATTACAAGCGTGTGCCACCATGCCCGGCATAACACTGTTTTAATAGTTATGTATTTGTTCGTTGGGCTTTATAATTCTGTAAGCATAGGGACTATGTCTTTTTTTATAACAAGCAATATATTCCCAGTATCTAATTTTAATAGGTGTTATAATTTTTTGAAGAATAATAAACTATATTTATGTTTACTGGCTCTTTCACAGTGGTCCAGAATCCAGCAAGTTTTTCATCAAGGGCTCCAGTTTTTTTTTTTTTTTTCGTACTGGGGATTGAACCCAGGGGCATTCTACCTCTGAGCTACACCCCCAGCCCCTTTTACTTTATGTTTGTTTTGAAATAGGCTCTCTCTAAGTTGCTGAGAGTCTTGCTTAAATTGCTGAGGCTGGTCTCTAAACTCTGATCCTCCTGTCTCAGCCTCCCAAGTACTGGGATTACAGGCATGTGCCCCCTTGCCTGGCAAGGGCTCCAGTCTGAACTTTCTTACCCATGAGATCATTGCCCAGGTCCACCCTTTCCTGGTGCCACTGCTATTGACTTGTGTCCTGCAACCACTGTGATAGTCAGTGGCTTGGCAGAAGCGAAACAGGCTTTGCATGCACTGTTAGTGATTCTCTTCTAAGTTTATACTTCTTTATGATCATATGTTTCTTTTATTACTATATTTTTCTGTCCCCATTTAGTTTGAATGCTACTTTAGTGTTAGGACTGTGCGTTTTCACATTTCAACAAAGACAAACTAAGTATTTACTAAGTGTCAGTCACAAGAGGAAGAAAATGAATCAGTTCCCGACAATTTCTTCATTTATTTACCCGTTCCTTTGTCATTCATTCAGTCGACAAATATTGACTGAGCACCTCCTTCATGCCAGCCATTGTTGGAGGCATGGGGATATAGTAGCGAAGGAAAACAGGCAACTTTTCCTGTTGTAATATTCTAGAAGAGGGAAGATAAACAAGAAGCAAATAAACACCTGATATGCCGCATGGTCAGAGAAGGTTTCTTTGAGAAGGTAACATTTAAGCTTAAAACTGGAGTATCTAGGGCTGGGGAGGTAGCTCAGTGGTGAAACACTTGCTTAGCATGCGCAAGGCTGTGGGTTCAATCTCAGCACTGTAAAATAAATAAACAAACAAAGGAATAACTAACACTTCCTATCCTGTCTACCCTACAAAACTAAGCCCCAGTGGTTGTCAGGTGTACACTTGTAAAAAAAGAAGTTTTTATGGTTGATCTGAAATAAAAACTTAACTGGGTATCCTGTGCTCTATCTGGCAAACTTAGCACCCTGATTCCTCCCTCCGCTGGCAATGCTTCATCTCTCACGTGGACTGCCGTGCCACCTGCCTCTTCTCTTAAGCCATCATGGTCCCCAGTGGCCTCACATTACATGGAGACAGATGTTCTCTTTCCTCCTCTACTGAGGTACACTGGAGTCAACCCTCACCTGGTTCTTGTTCTCCACAACCTGCCGCTGAGATCTTGTACCTGGTACGCTGTGCCCATATTTGTTGAATGAATTCACGGGGTGTTTATACAGATGAGAATATTTGCTAAGTAGGCAAGTTCTTCAGGGCCACAGTCTTTTACCTCAGAGCAGAATTATCTGCCACCTAAAGTTTGTGTTTCACAAAATATGAAGCAGGGTCCCTAGCATCTCAATCATTTCCTCCAACGTTTTCTTCTGTTGGACCATGGGCTACACTTGCAACGTATTTAGGCTGCTCTTGCTCAAAGGGCACATGAGCACAGTTAGTCACTGACTGAAATATTTCCATCTGCCCTCTTCCCCCATTGCTGGATATAACAAGATACCCTGATGCTTTGCGATTAGTCTGAATCTCTTGGGTCAGATCTCTGAGAACTTTGATCTAGTTGAAATTGCAGAGCTCTTTAAGGGTCACCGAGTCTAAACTTCACCCAATTTACAAGGTTTCCCTCTCTACTGTTTCGCCCAATTATTCATCAGCCAGTGGGGGCTGAGCATTTCAAATAACACGAACCAGTTGACTTTCCCTTTATTCCTTATAGCTTTCTGTTCCTTTCCTCACTCACTCAAGGATTTTGTCTTCCCAGGGTGGGACCTGCTGTGCTGTCCAGGTCAGGTTTCCACCCGGCCCCTTCCGCAAGTGGTTCTGGGGCAGCTTCCTCTGCTCTGTGGTGTCTATCTATCACTGCTTCATCTGGTCTCGGGAGCACAGACGTTTGTTAGAATCTATCATCTAGCTTTCATCCCCTTGTTTCTTGCTGTAGATTTGTACTTTTGTTTTTAAAAATCGTTTAGTGTTTTAAAAGGCTTCCCTTGAGGAAAGTTCATTTTGCTATCTTGCAGAAGTCCTCAATGCAATCTTAAAGTGTTCTGTGAGCCCTCTTTTGCCCTAGATATTTCTTTTTCTTTTCTCTTATTTTCCCCTCCCTCCCTCCTACCCTCCCTCCCTCCTCCCTTCCTTTCTTTCTACTGGGGATTGAACCCAGGGACACACACACACACACACACACACACACACACACACGGCAAGTGCTCTTCTACTGAGCTACATCCCCAGCCCTTTTTATTTCTTATTTTGAGACAGGTCTTGCTAAGTTGTCCAGGCTGACCTCAAACTTGCGATCCTCCTGCCTCAGCCTGGTAAGTTGCTGGGATTATAGGCATCCATGACCAGGCCCAGCTAAATAGTTCTTAAACCAACCAAATCTCATAAAATTCTCATTCCCTGGGAGTAATGACACTTTCCTTGGGAACCACTGTGAATCACACACTATTTGGGGTGTCCTGGTGGTCTCTCATACCAATTTGTGGGAGACGAGCCTGTGCATCTCTTCCCAACCTTGCCACACTGGTAGCTGGACACTGGCCATGATGGAAATACTCATAGCTTGGAAATTGGCAAATGCTTCAGATTGTGCTCCCTACTCCCCAAAGAACCACTTTACCATTTACATTACTCTGAATGTATTCTGTGGGTAGGAGGTTAATGTGGAATTAAACCCTTTCCCAGTAAGACCCATACCTCAGCAGAGTTCCTTTATCAGCCTAGCTGAACATTCTCTGGAAGTCAGGGACTAGGGGCTGAGAAAATGTAGTAAGATTCAAGACAGAGAGATTTCAGTAGTGGAAACTCAGGTCTTAAGGCTCAGAGCACTGCAGATGATGTCCAGGGCGCTGTCTGGAGAGAGTGACGAGGAGGAGGTATTGCTAAATGGGAGCAGGAGAAAGTGCCAGAACCAACTTTGAAATGAGCTGAGGATTTTAGAGGAAGAGCGAGGGTAGTGCTTGATGCAGAGGCAGAAAGTTTGTTTTTCTTCCTGGAAGGACCTGACCTTGCTGGAGCTCAGAGAATCATTTATTTCACCCTGTTTCTCCTCCCCCTCCCCCGACAGGGACCCGACACATATGCTCAACTACCAGAAACAGCAGCAAGTGCAAACACCTGCTGGTCCCGCTAATTACCAAAGGCCCCCCAGGATGAGGGCTTTGGTTTAACACCTGGGCAGAGGTAGCTGACTCTGTTAGAACTGGAGAACGTTGGCTGCGCACTTATTGCCGATTCCTGGATCATTAATCAGAGAAATAGTGCTTTGTACCTGGGAAGCAGGGCCAGAGAGAATCTTTGACTTTCGATTAGTGGGTGTTTGTTAGAAAAAGAACACAAACAGGTTTCCTTCGCTTTCTTGTAGCAGAGAACATGGACACTTTAGCAGAGCCTGATGTGAACTCATTTGTATTTAGGTAAAATTTGTTGCCTGCAACATTAATGAAAGGTGCACTCACCAGGTTGCCGCCTCTATAAATGACTCCTGCTTCCACAGGATCAGATTGGTAGCCATTTATGTTAAATGCAGGCACTTTGCTAATGTGAGCAATGTCATGACTGTTAAAAAGACTTCTGGAGAACACTATTTAATAATTTCCCCTCCTTTTTACTATGCCCTGTGGCCTTTTCAGTGTCTCCAACTTATTTATTGTTGGAGGAATAATAGTGGCAACATTTTCCACATGCCATGGTGCCAGGCACTCTAGAAAGGGATCCATAAAAGTGATCTAATTTAATTCTTACCACAACTCTATTAGGAAGGGTCTCTCAATCTCCTCCCTCCCTCCATGGCCCCAATTTACAGATAGAGAAACTGAGGCTTAGAAAGGTTAAGTGATTTGACTACAGTCTGTCCTCACCTCCACCCTTGTGTCTGGCCTGCCTGCCTATTGTGATGCTTTTGAGGGCAGCATGCAGGAGGGGACTGTCTCTCCATGCTTATCTCAGAATAAGATTTTTATTTTTGGTACCAGGGATTGAACCCAGGGTCATTCTATCTCTGAGCCCTTTTTATTTTGAAATAGTTGCTGGGGGGGGGGGTCCCACTAAGTTGCTGAGACTGGCCTGGAACCTGCAGTCCTCCTGTCTCAGCCTCCCACGTGCTGGGATTACAGGTGTGTGCCGCCATGCCTGGCTCAGAGTGGGATATTTTGACACGGTCCCAGTTTTGACTCACGTCACGTCTTGAGTTCCTCCGTCACTCAGCTGATCTGTGACCAGGATCTCCGCTGCCTTCCTGAGGCTGTGGGTCAGGCACGTGGCCTGTAGCTTTCCTGGAAGAGAGGTAATGATTTGCACCTGGAGCAAATGTTGACTATGAGCGTGGAAAGGGAAATCGCACCAAGATCAGATTTGGATTTGGAGGTTAAATGAAGTCATTGTTTTTCTGGTTCCGCACATATATTTCTTTATTGATATTATCGTATGCCGTGCCGTAAATGTTAGTAATTTTCTATTCATCTGCACTGCAGATGTGTAAAGGATTTCTGTAGTTATTTTAGAATAAGGAAAAATGGGAAAGTCTGTTTCTTCGAGATAATGTAAAAAGGAAGTATATTTCATCCAGGCACCATGGCTAGAAAACAAAAAACAACCACTACCGCTTTCTTAAAACAATTAATCTTCCTCAGAGTGGTATCTCTGTGGCAGACATAACCCTAAAGGGACGTTGGTTGTTTTTTTCTGTTGCCATTTGGGGAGATAGCTAGAGTTAAGATATCCTCAGAGCAGGTGCTAATCACACAATTTTTATCCAAATCTTTTAAGTATCAACATGAAACCCTCATTTTTGGAAATACTTGGGACTTATTTAAACCTCCTTATATTTCCTGGGTTGGAGAGATTTAGAATCAAAGTGAGACAAATTGTACTGAGCCGTGCTTCCCAGGATGTGGGCTGAGACCACCCGCATCAGAATTCCATGGGCCGCCTGTTAGCAATGCAGATTCCTAGGCCCCAACCGGGCCTACTGAACTAAAATCTTTGTTCATTGGGCTCAGAAATCAGATTTTTTCAAGTTTTTCAGATGATCCTTTCCACCCCTACTAATGTTTGAGAGCTACTGGAATTGGGGAAAAGGCCTGAGTTTTATTGTCATATGAACTTGGATCTTAGCTCTAGTTCATAGTAGTGTCACCTTGGGAAAAATTCTTAACTTCTTGTTCCAGTTTCCTCATCTGCAAAATGAGAATAATCCCCTTTCCCTGGCAAGGGTAGATGTGATGTATAAAGCCTGCCTGGTAGTAAGCAAACACCACTCATGCAGTTGTAACCCTACTCACGCGCCACCATGGTGATGCGCGCCACATCCTGAGGCCAGCAGGACTGAGAGTCTTGTGAGAAATCACAGTTTGCATCCATTAACTTTCAAGGCGAGGCTTGAAGTGGAAGGAATAAATGGATGGCATGGGAGAATAAAGTCACTTGGGGAAGCTGCGGTCACCTGTGGCTTGAGGGGGCACTCTCTTCCAGAGGGGAGGTTCCTGAACCTCAGACACCAGCAGAGACTCCCAGAGGGCTTGTCATGCACTCAGATTCTGCTCCGTGTGTGTGTGTGTGTGTGTGTGTGTGTGTGTGTGTACGCGCATGTATGGGAAAACCAGAATCTTTGTATAATAAGCTTTTCAGTTGATTCTTAGCATAACCGGGGGGAAACACAGCCCAGGGAACAAAGGTGTTTTATCTCCATGATCTTTTATCACTCTTTCCTTCCTTCCATTCCAACCACTGAATCCAGGGAATATGATTTTGATTGGCAATGGTGCTACCAGTAGTCATGGTAGTAACTGATAATCAGAGTGATAGCTAACACTTATTGAGCCCTGACTTGGGAACCAGACATCATTCTAAACTTTAAGTGCACTAAAACTCTTAAATCCTCACAGCAATACTAAAAAATAGTTACAGCTGTAACTACCGAGCAGGACTAGGGAGCCTGCGCTCTCGACCACTAGGCTGCACTGCCCCTTTCTGCTCAAGCAAAGAGCAGGGGAATGCAAGGGCTCAGATGCCACAGGCTCCTTTCCTCTGCATTTCAGAAATAAGAAGAGGCCTTTACCTCTTTGGTTTAAATGAGCCCCAAGTTTTGCTAGTTGGGCAGAGGGAGTAGGGTCTGGAGTCACGTCAGCCTTCTGGATGTTGGTGGGCAGGGAGAGAGCTGGGTAGATAACCACATGTATTCTGGAACATTCTCATAAGATAGCTTGAATGGTATTGTGGTTGGATGAGGGGCTGGTCCGGCCTTCTCCCCATGTCACGCTGTGGGACGCACAGGGAGAGCCCACCCTGCCTTTTGTCCCTGCGTGTGACAGTGAGCTGAGAAAGTTCATCTTTAAGGCTCAGTCAGCGTCATACTCCTGTCCAGAAATGCAGGTATTTTCCTGGTTGTGATCCCTCCGGACTCATTTGTCAGGTTTTGGAGGGCTATTTTCTTTTTTTTTTTTTGCTCTGGGTCCAAGACTTCATTTTTTCTTCTACTAAGAATGCAGTTCCTAAAAGTAGCAGGAGATTTCTTTGACATTTACTATAATAACGATGATAACGATGAGATGAATCATGAAATTATTGAATAGAGATCAATCTTATGAGCCTTAAGTTTAGCTAGAGTTTAACCTCCCAAGTTCGTCTCCAATTTCTGGTCATTTCCAAAAGGAGTATTTTATCAGAACTCACAGGCCAGCATCATTGTGAAGACAAAAGGGTCTGGACTTTACTAGTTTCCCTGGATTTTCAGAGTGATTATTTAGAAGAACAACATAGTTCCTGCCTTTCAAATACTAGTAATGCTGATTCAAAGAGCAACATCTCGAAACATTTTTCCAGTAATATAGTCTTATTTCCAGGCACTCTAATAAAGCTAATTGGAACCCTCGGGCTTTATTTTTGTTTATTCTCTGAGGAATGGAGCCCTGTTAAGTTTTTGTATTATAATTCTAAAACCTACCCATGTTGGAGAAACAGATGTTAGAAGAGAATGCAAACAAAAGAGAGAAGAAATGACTTGGAACTGAGAATAAATGTTGATTTCCACATATTAGGGCCATCTATCTAGTGCCTTCCCATAATAATTTAGCGATGAATAAGAAGTCAAATAATACATGTATCTGTTGTTTTGTGTGCAGGGATGTCATTACTAACCTACCATTAAAAGTGGCATGCATTTGGATGTTTTTCCATTAGTGTTTGGGCAATGTCAGTCATGGCTCTTGCCTGACCATACTGGTAATCAGTAGCAGGCATCTGCAAAGGAGATAGCCAAGATTTTCTGGCATTTTCTGTGGTCAAGGAATAGGGCCAGATTTCTACTCCTAAGGAGGAATGAGCCTATTTTCCCAGCCCCGCTAGCATTGTACTTTTGTGCCACACAGCACGTACTGTGACACTACATGGGCACAACAGACATTTGGAGGATTTCATAAATGTCAAAGTTGAAAGATTTCACATGTCGCCTTACCAGGAAAGCCCATCTCTTCTACTCCCGTAATATTCTCCATGTGCTAGCTGAAGACCAAATATGGCAGTAGGAAAAGCCAATAGCTAGTTAATGAGTTCTTTGTTTATGTTCCAAACTAAGAGCTAATTTTTTGTTTGTTTGGCTTAACAGATTGTGCTTCATTTACGATCCATTAACAATTATTAATAAATGAGACAGGTTGAATTTTACAAGTATTTTTGAATGTCACATAACTCATTTGACATTATTATTGTTATTGTTATTCTTTTGTGGTGCTGGGGATTGAACCCAGGGGCATTCTTCCTCCAAGTTACACCCCCAGCCCCTTTTCTTTTTTTATTTTGAAACAGGATCTCTCTAGGTTGCTTGCTGAGGCTGTACTTGAACCCGTGATCCTCCTGTCTTAGCCTCCCAAGTACTGGGTTTACAGGTGTGTGCCCCCACACTTGGCTCTCATTTAACATTTTAACACAAAGAAAGAATATCTGTTTTAGGTGAAACACGTGACTTAACTGAGATTCTGTTACCTGTGGGTAGCCCAGCCTTTCTGATATAGTCTAATGGAGCATGCAGCAGGGAGGAGTGGGCTCTGCAGACAGACTCCCTCCATTCAACTCCTGGTTTTGCCATTTACTAGCATGTGACTTTGGGCAAGCTACCTCAGTTCTCTGGGCCACAGTGACCTGGTTTTTGTCTAGTGGAGGTAATCATATTATCACCTTCATAGTTTCTGGCTTTAAATGAGATAATATACTTCTGTGATTAGCACAGATTGAGCACTCAGTATCTATTAGTTAATAATAGGATAAACTCCAACAAAATTTAAACTCTGGCCTCAGCTCTGCCTTGATGAGTCTTGTTACATTTTGTAATTACTGCATGAAGTAGAGGCTATATTGGTTACTTAATGAAATTTAACCAGTGCATATTTGAATTTTGTAATATAAACACGTGTGTGTGTGTGTGTGTGTGTGTGTGTGTGTGTGTGTGTGTTACTAGGGATAAAACTCAGGGGCATTTCACCTCTTAGCCGTACCTCCATCCCTATTTTATTTTTTATTTTGAAATAGGGTCTCACTAAGTTGCTGAGGGCCTCGCTAAGATGCTGAGGCTGACTTTGAACATGCGATCTTCCTATTGCAAGTACTGGGATTACAGGCATGTGCCACCATGCCTGGATAATAAACATTTTATATACTAATTAGGGATTCACTGGATACCAATAGTATATTAAGGGCACATTTGATAAAATCAAAGACCCTTTATATTTGAAGTTATTATTATAGAATAAACTTTTGTCTAAAGTCATGTAGAGACAGTACTAAATGAGTATGGCTTCATTAAATATACTTGTTTCTAATCTTGTTATTTTTACATTTATTAATAGGTTTTAGTAATTAAAATTTCTCTTAATTGTTCTTCCCTATAATAATCAGACAGTATTTCAACCTACTAAGTCTGGTAATCCACATATTAATCATATGCATTTGCATTGAATATTTCAAATCTGATTTTAAATTTCTGCTTGATGGAATATTTTTTCATATAGCATAATTTTAAGGAGGTTCACCCCACAAATACTAAATAAGCATTAAAGTTATTAAACTCATAACAATACAATGATAATGACATATAATACAACAAGTATATATACAATAATACAATGCAATGTATATAATTTATTTTGATTGGCTAAATTGCCTTTATTATAGTTGTTTTGGATTTGGCCTTGGGGCTTCAGTGGCACATACATTTGTATTTCGGTGCGTTCATTTTAGAGGGAATGAGGAGGGAAAGTGAATGTGTTCATGGTGCCAAGAAAGAAAGGTTACTTAGCCAGTAAAATATTGGATCTATCACACTAAGGTGACCAGCTTAATTTTTGTGGACCCTAACATTTGCCTGCTCTCGTCATTGCTAAAATGAGGACAAAAGCTTCAGTCGGGGAGGTTTTAGATAAGACAGATTGAAGTGGAGGAATGTGACACTCCTAAGATGTATATTATGACTGTGAGGGCGTTACAGCTAATGTTTGTACAGAGAAAAATGACTGACTTATTAGGCTTCAAAGTTATACTTTTGAAAACTTATCATGATTCTCTCTACCAAAAGTCTTTTTTTTTTTTTTTTTTTTTGCTGTACCAGGGATTGAACCCAGGGTCATTCTACCTCCGAGCTACACCCCCGGCCCTATTTTTTATCCTTTATTTTGAAACCGGGTCTCACAAAGTTGCGGAGGGCCTCACTAAGTAGCTGAGGCTGGCCGCAAACCCGGATCCTCCGGTCTCTGCCTCCCAAGTACTAGGATTACAAGTGTGCGCCACCACGCCCGGCTCAAAAGTCTTAACATATATAGACACTTCTAATTACAGGGGTTAGTGCTTGTTTTTAACCTATTTGCATCATTTATTTCTTCATATAATTGTTTTGCCTAGGATTTCTCCTAACCTTCTTTGTTGAAATCTTCCAGAAAATAACCTTTCATTTTGTAAAAGCTCCTGCAAGTCCAACTTTCTATTGGTATGGTTTTCAATGTATTGGGCATATCACCCCATTGATTATAACTCTAGAGACTTTCATACTGTCTGTCTGCAGTAGCAGTCATGGCTTGGTGGGAGGGAGAATCGGGATGGAAGAGAGTTGGGCAAGGTAGATGAGCTGATGCCCGTGGTAATATGGGTTATACCCCTTTAATTGTGAAACTGTAGCACTGGTGTTT
>PVJS01008098.1:0-36541 GCA_004027185.1 Glis glis | reverse complement strand
ACCATGCCTGGCTAGCACTGGTGATTTTTTTGGCTGCAAAAAAATAATTTTTTTTGGTGTGTTACTGAGTTATCATGACCATAGAGGCCCAAGAATCAACAGGTAGGGGTAGAGGGAAGAAAAGTATGAGCTAAGAGAACACACAGAACAGTGAGACTTCTCTGTGTCTGATTTGCTCCCTACTTTGCTTGAGGAACTTGGGAATATCTTTGGGTATATATGTATAATATATTGGATATATATGCATAATATATACTTAGATATATATTATGTATAATATCCCTTTGATATTCACTCCGACCCTAGCCTCCCACTCTGTGGTCATAGATCAAGGCCTCACTTTGGCCTTTCTTGCTTCCATGAAAGATTCTATATAATCTGTGAATGTTCTTACAAATCATCTCTGCAAAGGTGAAACACATTTTATGGCTCAGTTATTCTGTGAATTGGTTTGATTAAATTTATTCCTATTTTATATCTTAAATGTTTTGCACAACTTAGAAGAAAGATGAGAAGCAGTTATTGCACCCAGCACACAGGTTTGGGCCTTCCTCCCATTCACAAAGCCATGTTCTTATTGTGTCTTGTGTTAATGCATTTTGTCTCCTTTTGGTCAATTAATTGCTGATGTCATCTCTTTTGACTATTTCTGAAAGAGCGGCTGGGTTCTGGGTTGCTTTACATTTTTTTTTTTATATACTGGCACATATCCAGTCGCATTATACAGACCTACCATTATCAAGATAGAGCTACCATCATCAAGCACATACAGTATATGCTGTATATACTGAGACCTATTCAAGGTACCGTATGTATGTTATCTCCTTTAAGTCTTGTCTCAAGGCTTCAAAATAGATATTCCTTTCATGCACTATAAGAGATTCTGCAATCCAGAAAGCTTAAACAATATGTTTGAAATTGAACATCTAGTGAATGGTAGATGCATATTCAAAACCAATTCCATTCAACTCCAAAGTCCATGTTCCTTCTCTGGGCTACAGTGACTCTGCTTTTTGAGTGTTGGATTACTTTGCAGATAGTCCAACACTTATTTTATGTTTTTGAATAGCCTCATCATATGACATAGGTGTGCTGCAGGAAGACTAATCTGACAGTCATATATAAGATGAATATGAAAGTTGGGTAGAGGCAGCAAGATGAGCTAGGAGGTTATAATCAATAACAGGGAACATGACTTAGGGTGCTGGAAATGACAATGAGAAATTGCAAAGCAGAAAGTGAGGAATTACAATGGAAGTGCAAAATTGATGTGCAGGGGTAGAGTTTTCTGATTGAGAAAGAGAGGAATCAGAAGAGATGCTTGAGTTTCGAGTTGGGTTATTGCAAGGGCAGTGGTGTTATCAACAGAGCTCTGAAACAAGGAGGTCATGAGGTGTAAGTAACAGAGGATGAAGTTGTTAATTTGGTTCGTAGAGCCATGTAAATGGAGCTGTCATTTGCCTAAGTCCAAATTGCCTCAGGCGATTATGGGGGCTAAGTCCCACAGTTTACACCAAGCTAGAGGCCTAGCAAAGCCAGTGGTATAGTTCTGGTCTGAGCTCAAGTTCAAAGGCAGGAGCAGATCAGAGAGGCTTTCTTGAAGACAGCCAGGCAGAGAGAATGAGCGCTCCCTCAACTCAGCCTTTGGGAAGGCAATCTGCTCTACTTGGTTTATTGACTTAAAAGTTGATCTCTTCAAGAAACACCCTCACAGACACTCCCAGAATAATTTTTAACCAAATATCTGGCACTCTGTGACCTGGTCAAGTTGACACATTCAAATTAACCATCACAGGAGCTACAAGTAGTAAGTACTCTGGAAGCCTTAGTAAGGTACCTGAGCTGCAGAAAGTGGAAGACAAGCCCAATAGATCCAGGGGCCCACCATAGGACTAAGAAAACAGCACAAGACTTGGTATGCATCCTTAGGTTTTGGAGTCAGCATATTCTGCACTTGTAGAAACGGCTCCAGCCACATACCCGGTGGTGTGAAAGATGGCTAAATTTGAGTGAGGCCCAGAGCAAGAAAGTGCTGTGTTGCACATCCAGGCTGTGGTACAAGTGGTCCTATTGCCTGGACAAAATGATGGGGCAGACTGCAGAGCATGAGAGGTATCTGTAGGAACAAAGGATGCTGCATCGAAGCCTGTCCAAGCCCCAAATAGGAGCACTTTAGAGGAAATCCCTAGAGTTCTGGAGCAAGCACATGCCACCTGCAGCAGAGAACTATCCATCACTGGAAAACCGATTCTGTCCTACTAAAACCCTAGCAGAGGACAGTAAGTGATAGGTCAGAACTGCCTATTTTAAGACGAGCATTGCCAGACTCACCAAGCTGGGTCTCTCAATAATCCATTGTGCATGGACGTGGTACATCTGGTATTAGCCTCGGACAGGTATAGAGGGTGCAGGTAAGTTTCATGCACATATTGGACAGCAGTTCATCAGATATGTCTTTTGTAAATATTTTCTCCCAGTCTGTGACTTGTCTTCTCTTTTTCTTGACAGTGTCTTTTGCAGAGCAGAAGTTTAAAAAATTTTTTTCTTTTGTGGTACTAGAGATTGAACCCAGGGGCATTCTACCTCTGAGCTACATCCCCAGCCTTTTTTTTTTTTTAATTTTTGAAACAGGGTTTCACTAAGTTGCTAAGGTTTTGCTACATTGCTGAGGCTGGCCTCAAACCTGTGTTCCTCCTAACTGAGCCTTCCAAGTACTAGGATTACAGGCTTGTGCCACCATGCCTGGCTAGAGGTTTTTAATTTTAATGAAGTCAGTTTATTATTTCTTTCATAGATTGTGCCTTTGGTATTGTGTCTAATAAGCCATCATTATTCTAAGTTTGTCTAGGCTTTTGCTTATCTTGTCTTCTAGGATTTTTAAAAGTTTTGTGTTTTAAGGCCGGGCGTGGTGGTGCACACTTGTAATCCCAGTATTTGGGAGGCGGAGACCAGAGGATCTGGGTTCGTGGCCAGCCTCAGCTACTTAGTGAGGCCCTCTACAACTTCGTGAGACCCGGTTTTAAAATAAAGAGTAAAAAATAGGGCCAAGGGTGCAGCTCGGAGGTAGACAGCCCCTGGGCTCAATCCCCGGTACTGCAAAAAATAAAAATTTTGTGTTTTACATTTAGGCCATTGTGGTTCATTTTGGGTTAATGATTTGTGAAGAGTATATCTTTTTCAGTTTTTATTTTGGATTATACATTATTTCCCTTCTTTATGTTGCTATAAAAAACCATGATACTTATTTTGTTGACATAAATTTATAGATATTTGCAACTAGCCTTCACCAGTTTTAATCAACTAGATGATTAGAGGAAACCCCGAAGTTGCTTAAAGATACCACTTAGAGTGAAAGTTTGCTTATTGAACAATTAACTATTAAACCATCGATGGTTAGTGGCATTTCCAGTATACCTAACATTTATTAATGATAATAATGAATTTGTGTTTTTAAAGCTTGTTAGATTTATAATATGCTCTACACATCTCTGTATGTCTTTTTGCCCTTGGTAGGTCAAACCTGAGAATAAAAATTTGTGTGCATTTGGTTGAAGGGATTGTTTTATGATGCATGGTTTCATTTGTGTGGTGTCTTATGCTCATTTGTCATTTGTCTTCCTGAAATGCTCTGGGGGGAATATCCTGCTGAGTTTCGGATTAAATAGGTCAAGTAACAACACTTGGTGGAGTTCACATCTGATGCTTAGTGACTACAGCTCTGTGTTCAATTCATAAAAATGCTCAGAAATGTGATAAAATAACCAATAACAATCATAAAATACAGAAATAAAAAGATTGACTCAACACATTTTTAGTTGAAAAAGAATTTTGACACTAAGGTAAAGAATGATACTTAACATCGCATGAAGTAATGGTTAATTTAATGTTAATCCTATTGGGTCATGAGATGCCCAGATATTCGGTTGAACATTAGTTTTGGTATTCCTATGAGAGTGTTTTTGGATAAGATTAATACTTAAATTGGTAGACTGAGTATAGCTTTTTACCCTCCCTAATGTGGAAGGGCTTCATCTAATCAGTTAAAGGCTGAACTAGAACAAAAAGCCTGAACCTTCCACAGGTAAAAGGTACTTCTTCCCATCTGACTACTTCTGACCGGGGTGCTGACTCTTTTCCTGCCTTCAGACTCGAGCTAGAACACTGATTCTTCCTGGGTTTTGAGCCTGCTGTTCTTGGTAACTGTACCATTGGCTTGCCGGGTTCTCGGGCCTTCTGACTCAGACTGAAACTATACCATCAGCTCTCCTGGGTCTCCAGCTTGTACTCGCTCTGCAGACCTTGGAACTTGCCTGCCTCGGTAATTGTGTGGACACTTCCTTATAAGAAATCTCTCTATATGTATCTGTTAGGGTTTGGATTTAGAATGTCGCTCTACACCTCACAGAGACAAAGCAGCCATGTTGGAGGTGGGGCTTATTTGTTGAGGAGAGGTCACTGGGGTGTGGCCTTGGGGATTATATATAGTCCCTCCTTCCCTTGCTCTCTCTTTTGCTTCTGAAGTCCTGTGTGAGGTGAGAACAGAGCCCTTGCTGTCTTTCTCTCTGCTCCCTACAACATGCCCTGAATCTGTAGACTTCACCTGGCCTAACATGGACTCATCCCTGATATCTCCAGAGCTGTGAGCAGATAAATCTTCCTCCCTCTAAATTGTTGTGGTCAGGTTTTTGGGTGACAACACAGAGAAAGCTGATGGCAAAGTCTCCTATTGTCTCTGTTTTTCTGGAGAACCCTGGCTAATACACATGGATTGCTTAGCTAGTCTTTCAACACTAATGGCTACATTTTCTTTGAAATCAATAAAATTGGCCAATTGATAATTAAAGAAAGCTCATTACCAAGCAAATGCAAAAAAGCCATTCACCTTTGAAAGATAACATTTTCATTACAGAAACAGTGGAAAAGAACTTAGGAAACTAATGAAAAAACATAAAAATGCAAATTACTTGCAGCTAATTGGTTGTGTCTTCAAGCACACTCTAAATTATTAATTTATAAAGGAGTAAAAATTACTCTTTAAATATAACATAAGGAAAATGGTTATTTTCCTTACCATGGTTAACATCAAAATTATAATGTTTCATTTTTCTTTAGTGTAATTGTATTAACATTTTGTTGAAGGGGAAATAGAAAAAAAGCCAAAGAATTCAAATTTTCTTCAAAGTTGTAAACTCCTTTGTTGACAGTTAGTTACATGTTAAATTCCCAATCTCTGTTTGCAGTTAAAGAACCAAACTGAACGTGTACATATTAGACTGTAAATTCCAACAGGGTGAGTATCATCACTTCTGCTCTATTCTGTATGGCATTTCAAGTACTGTTCTTTTTTTTTAATTAAAAAAAATTATATTTTTATTTTATTTTATTTTATCTTTTTAGATTTTTGGTTTTGTGGTACGGGGGATTGAACCCAGGGGCATTCTACCTCCGAGCTACCCTTTCAGTCCTATTTTTTATTCTTTATTTTGAAACAGAGTCTCACTAAGTTGCAGAGGGCCTCACTAAGCAGCTGAGGCTGGCCACAAACCTGTGATCCTCCAGTCTCAATCTCCCAAGTACTGGGATTACAAGCGTGTGCCACCATGCCCAGCTCAAAATGAACTTTTAAAATATATTTTTTATTTATTTTTTTTGCGGTGCTGGGGATTGAACCCAGGGGCATTCTACCTCTGAGCTATACTCCCAGCCCTATTTTTTATTCTTTATTTTGAAACAGGGTCTCACTAAGTTGCGGAGGGCCTCACTAACTAGCTGAGGCTGGCCGCAAACCCGGATCCTCTGGTCTCAGCCTCCCAAGTACTGGGATTACAAGCGTGCGCCACCATGCCCGGCTAAAATACATTATATTTTAAAATTAAAGACATTATATATGTATTTTAGAGCAGATTTAGGTTCACAGCAAAATGGAGAGGAAGGTATGGAAATTTCTCATGGATTACTTCCTCGCCACTCACTGTTTTCCCCATTCACATATCCCCACCAGAACTGCGCATTTATGAAAACTGATGGACCTACATTGATACATCATTATCACCCAAAGTCCATAGTTTACGTTAGGGTTCACTCTTGCTGTTGTACATTCTATGGGTTTGGACAAATGTAAAATAACATTATAGCATCATGGAGAGTGGTGACAGGCCCTCAATGTCCTTTGTGCTCCCCCATTGATCTTCCCTCCCCTCCCCAGAAACTGCTGACCTTTTGACTGTCTTGATAGTTTCTCCAAACATTTTTCAATGTCTGGTACAAAGCTACTTAAAAGTTCTTATCAAGGTAACTGACAATTTCCAGCTTGATAAATCAATGGTAAGAACTTGTCCAATGCCACGTTCCAGAGTCTACCACTCTCCCTTCTCAAATGCCCTCTTCTTTTGGCATATCAGTTATTTTCTTCCTTTTTCACTCAACGTTTCCTCTAGATTTTCTGGCTCCTTTACCTCTATCTAACACTTGTAGGGATCTGGGTTTGAACCTTCATTTTCTCCTTTGGTGATATTATCTCATTCCATGGTTTTAAATACTAGCTAAATGTTGAGATTCCAGAATTTTTCTCTAGATCTGATCTTTCTCCTGAGCGTCACATTTGTATATATTATCTTCCTGCTTTATTGAAGTATAATTGTGTCCTGCCTGGGTTCAATACCCAGTACTAGCAACAACAAAAAAGTATAATTGACAAATAAAATTGTGTATATTTTATCATTTCCCCATTTCCCCCAGCCCCAGCTAACACCATTCTACTCTTTGTTTCTATGAGTTCAACTTTGTTAGATTGCATATTTGAGTGAGAACATGCAGTATTTGTCTTTCTGTGCCTGGTTTATTTCTCTTAGCTTCTTAGGATAAACTCCTTCATGTTCATCATCAACTATGTTGTCATCAATGATAGGATTTCCTTTTGAACCCAAGGCATTCTATCTCCAAGCTACACACCTGGCCATTTAAGAAAAAAATGTGTGTGTGTTTTTTTTAAATAGGGTATTGCTAAATTGCCGAGGGTCTCACTAAATTGCTGAGGTTGGCCTTGAACCTGTGATTCTCTTGTCTCAGCCTCCCAAGTACTGGGATTACAGGTGTGTGCCACTGCATCTGGCTATATTGAACCCTCTATAAGGGACATTTTTAAGATTCTGATGTCCAGCTTTTTTGGATCTAAAATAGTAAATGAGTAGCACTTTTGAAGGGGTTGCAAAAGTATTCTTATAATTATTAAGAATATAATAGTATTATAAATATTATTATAAATAGTGAAGGCCCCTGCTGTTTTTTTTTGCTAGTACCCCAAAACAGACACTAGCTTTTCAGGGCACCTCTCTGGAGTAGGCATTACTTACTCATTTCGCTTCATGACTTTGATTGAAGGAGTTTTTTTAAACCCTGGAGTTATGAAGAAAACATAAGCATTATTTGAAAGTAACTGAAGTGACACAACAGAAAGAGAACCACGAACAGTTTCTTACTCATTTCACTCAAAAGAATAACTAGAGCAACAAATAACTAGAGAATGAGGAACATAGGAAAAATAGATATTTCTTGCTGTCCATTTGCAACCTGTTGGGTAGCAGAGTAGGGGCTTTCAAATAAAGTAAGTGCTACTGAGACACAGATGGTTAGTTTCCTGTTTGCCAGGATCAATAGCTACAAAAATGTATAAGTCAGAATCTGAGCCAACTCTGCTCAGACTACTTCATGACAATACTTCCACTTTAGGACACTTACAGATGATGTACAATGGCATCTTAGTATTTTTGTCTCTTTTCTGGTGGGGCTTGGATTGGTGTCTTTGTTTAACTGACCCTGGTCTAGGTTTATGTCCAGTATGTTTTAAGCCATTCTTGTTCTGTGCTGTCTGTTACGGGGATTCTCTTTTCTGTATCAGGGCCTTTATTACTGTGAACAATGACCAGCCCATTGGTCTACAGTAGCTTGAAACCCAGATTATAAATATATTGCTCGCTGGCCTGTTGAAAGAATGCAGCCCTCCTATGCTTCCTCTCCGTAACTGGCTGGCCTCTAGGTACTTACCACCCTGGGAGTGATTTCTCTGTGGGCTTTCAGAGCCCCAGTTTCTCTGTTCCTGAGCACTCTTCCTGCTGCCTTCACGATCAGTATTCTGCTGACTGGGGGGCTGGGGAAGAGCTTTGGAAGGGACAGGCACTCCTAAGTCGGGTCAGAGAGGACCACAGCTAGTTGCTATTGCACTTCTTAGGAGGTATGATGGGAAGTATGCAGTTAGAATCCTTGACTGGGTATTCGCTGCTCTTGTTTCTACGCTTGAATCATTTTATGCCCACTGATGGTGTGAGTTACACAATGTATATTGTTTTTAAAAAATGCATACTATACTGTTTGTCTACAACTTTTGGATTGAAAGTGTTTTTCTTATTAAATATTTCTGCATTTTTCCTCACATTGATAACTCAAAATTAGGAACTGAAATTTATTATGAAAATAAATATCTAAGGCATCATACAAATAATCAAGATTAAATTCAAGATGCTACAGCATATCGTATTTTGATTTTCTGAAAGTCAGATATCTTAGAAGGCACTTTTGATAAATTTCATCAGATATCTTACTAATCATAATTCAATTTAGCAAATATCTTTTTGTGTGTGTGATACTGGGGATTGAACCCAGGGGCATTCTACTTCTGAGCTACACGCTGCCCTATTTTTTTGTTGTTGTTGTTTTTTGAAGCAGGGTCTCACTAAGTTGTAGAGGGCCTTGCTAAGTTGCTGAGGCTGGCCTTGAACCTGTGATCCTCCTGTCTTAGTTGCCCCCAAGTACTGGGATTATAAGTGTGTGCCACCACACCCGGCTTGCAAATATCTTTAGACTGTCTGCTATCTGCTTTGTTCTAAGCTGGAAAGTAGCGTATGTAAAATACATATAGAATGGTTTTTCCATCAAGGAATTTACAATCTAATTAGAATACACTAATGCTGAGGTGTTATGTATGTGTATGCACATGAAAAAAATTAGATAAAAATATTTGTATGTCAAAATAAGGCATTAAGTACACTAAGTACACTAGGAAGACTGATAGCATTTTGGACAGTTTCTTCGATGTGCTAGTCATTTTTCTAATTCTTTTATCTCAGCAGTGAGGCTTTGACTCAGTTTGGAAAAAAAATAATATCCTCAACAAAACAATTTTAAACCTATGGCTTTTTTGGTATCTACTATTATTGCTTTTCTCTCCATGTAATAAAGGGGCAATGTGTTCCTTTATCCTCTTCTTATTCTGGAGTCTCCGAGCTGCTTTTTCACGGTCTTTTCTGTCTTCCTGACAGTTGCATCTCATTTCTTATTTTGGTTTTCCTGACTGCATTCCAGAGGGCTGACCTAAAGTCAAGTCATTCAGTTTCCTTGGAAATACAGTTTCTTCCTTACTTTTGTCACTTTGTTCCCCAGCTCCAGGTTTAAATTTTAATTCACTAATATTTGTATAGCTGCAACATAAGGTACCGTATATCTCTTTTCTGCAAAATATTGTTTTTACATTTTATAATTTTAGAATTGGAAGTTGCCAACATCAGCAAAACACATTTCTTAACAAAATATATGGGGAAAGTTGACATGAATCTACACATCTAATATTCGGAATGTGTACTATAATAAAAACTGAAACTACATCCTTAGCTGAAAGTTGCTCCTTTCTTGATGAAGTCACAAAAGTCTATCTCATGCTATATTTAATGCTTTTGTAAAGAATAAACTTTGGGGAAAGAATCTGAAAGTATGCCTAGCTGGAGTAATGGAAAAGGAGTGTGGTACATCATGAATCAATATAAGTCTATTTTTTGAGGAAAACAAAATGACCAGCACAGACAATGAAATGTTTCAGGCACTATAAAATGTATTGAGTTCCAGAAACCAGACAATTTTGTGTAAAATGCCCTTCAGATTCATTTCCCCCATGATAATAAACAGTGGAAAAATGTACTAAAATATAGAAAAATTATATTCTGAGAAGCATATTAAATCAGAGAAATGATAGCATCATAATTGATTCCATAAAAATACTCTCAGAAAAATAAACTTGATACAGCTAGTAGAAGACTTAAAATGGCATACCCAGCTATCAGTGGTCAATGAGAACAACCGAAGCACTGCGTTGAAAAAGTTGGGAAAATGAAACTCCTAAAAGCCAACCCTGAAATTACTCTGGCATAGATGATTAAGATGGGGGTCCATATGGTGCATCCTTATCTGCTCTGATAATATGCCTGCTGACAGTCCATGTATCCTCCATGGCTTTGCTCCAGGTAACCCCTCCAAGAGGCCTAGAAGTTTCTATGTCTCTCCTGAGGTTTGGTCTATTACTTTAATTTAGGTTTCATTTTTTTGGTCTTGACATTTTTCACTGATATATTAATGTTATTGATTTTGTTTCCTGGAAGCTATTTCAAATCTTTATAGAATAAGGCAAACATGTATGAATAAATTTTAACATATAAATATGCACATTCATTACTCAACCTGAAGATGATGATATATGGCTTATTCCTATATGATCTAAGTGGTCAGAGAAATGTATGCCATTCAAATTCTGCTCTATCTAGAGAAATAACCTTTGAATTAATAATTATAAATGTAAAAACTTCTAATAATTATACCCAAACTATTCACTAAAATATGACTTGAAATATAAAATTAACTCATGGATTGTTCTGGAAATTAAATGAGTTAATGTCTTAAAGTGTTTGGAACCCTAAGGAAGTACTTAAGTTTTTTGTCTTGGTACTGGGGATTGAACCCAGGGGCAGTCTACTTCCAAGCTACATCCCCAGCCCTTTTTTACTTTTGTTCTGAACAGGGTCTTGTAGGTTGCTGAGGCTGGTCTCAAACCTGCAATCCTCCTGCTGCATCCTCCCAAGTACTGATATTACAGCCGTGTGCCACTACACCTGGCTGTTTTCTTATTATCATCATCTCCCAATTCAATGATGATCTTTCCAGCTTTGTTAAATATGTTGTTAAACCCATCTGCTGTTTTAGGTTTCAATTATTGCATTTTATTTATTTTCAACTTTCATTGTTCATGTCTTATTATTTATTAAAAACTCAGTATTAAACACAATTATTATATTCTATGTTCAAAAAAATCTTCAATCCTCAAGTCTGAGACCACTTGAGTTAAAATTTTTGACGATTGTTTTTTGCGTCATCTAGAGTAGACTGAGGCTGGGAACCCGCACAGATGACTTTTGGTTGAGTATTTCTAAGAAAAAACTCTTTCCATTTCTCTCTACCCAGTGTCAAATGTTCAAGACATGAAGTTTAACTTGCTGTCCTTTGCAGCTGGGAGTGAGCACAATTTAGTTCTAATTTACTCTTTTTATGAGTTTCCAGGATGCAGTTCTTTGTACAGGGGTCTCCTATTTGACCCTCCCTCCTCGTTGGGGAAGCGTCCCTTCCTTTAGCTCTGGTTGGCCTTGAAGCATCCAAAGCCCAGGAGCCCCTGGATCTAGCAAATGCGCTTGGAGCTTCAGCTGACTTCAGTATTGTAGTCACCCACCCCCAAGTTTCTGCTCTCTCCTGCTTTTTGGACTCATAGGAATTCAATTTTCTTGCCAGTTCAATGGTGATTTAAAAAATGTGTTTGCTATTTTATCTAGAAGTTTTATTGTTTTCAGTGGGAGAATTGATTGGGATATCTGTACCACCATATTGGTACAAACAAAAGTCTATTTGCCATTCAGTAATTTTAATGGCACTCAAGTACACAGAAATAATTCTAATTCTTGACTCACTGGAAGTATTTCATATATTGTTCTTTTTTATGTATTTATTCCATGTGCTTATTATTATTGTTGTTTTGTGGTGCTGGGGATCAAACCCAGGGTTTTGTACATGCTAAGCAAGTACCCTCCCTGACTTCCCATGTATTTATTTTTAAATGATAAAATAAATATCCTTCAGGCTGGGCGTGGTGGCGCATGCTTGTAATCCCAGTACTTTGGGAGGCAGAGACCGGAGGATCCAGGTTTGAGGCCAGCCTCAGTTCTCTATCTCTCTCTCTGTCTCTCTCTCTCTCTACTTAGTGAGGCCCTCCGCAACTTCGTGAGACCCGGTTTCAAAATAGAGTATAAAAAATAGGGCCGGGGGCGTAGCGCGGAGGTAGAACGCCTCCGGGTTCAATCCCTGATACCGCAAAAAAAAAAAAAAAAATATATATATATATATATATATCCTTCAATCCTTCTCCTAGCATAAGAACTAGAATAATCACTTGAGTTCATAGCTCTCATTGCAAACTCTTCAGTTATTCAAGCATTACTGTCTTTTTTTTTGTGGTACTAGAGATTGAACCCAGGGGCATTCTACCTCTGAGCTCCACCCCCAAACCTTGTTTATTTTTTGTTTTGAAACAGGGTCTTGTTAGGTTGCAGAGGGTCTCGCTAAGTTTCTGATGCTGTCCTTGAACCTGTGATCCTCCTGTCTCAGCTTCCCGAGTACTGGGATTACAGTCATGTGCCACCATGCCCAGCTGCATTACTATCTTTTATTTTTCTATTTTTTCATTTTTATGTATGTATTTTATATAATTTTATTGAGATATAATTCATATAACATAAAATTCACCCTTTTCAAATGTATGATTCCATGGTTTTTAGCATACTCACATACGACTGTAACCATTAAATTTCCAACACTTCAAAAAGAAATCGGCATCTATTAGTCACTGTCCCTTTCTTCCTTTCTCTAGCCCCTGGCAACCAAAAATCTACTTTCTGTCTTTGTGGATTGCATATCCTGTGCATTTTACATAAATGGAATCGTATAATATGTGGTCTTTTTTTTAGTAGTAGGGATTGAACTCAGGGCATTCTATCCCTGAGCTATACCCCCAGCCCTTTTTAATATGATAATAATAATAAGTATATGGAATATAGGATGAATAAATATATAATTATGATCCTCCTCTCTTAACCTCCCAAGAACTGGGATTACAGGTGTGTGCTACCATGCCCAGCTATTAAGGTGACATTTTCTAATGTGGAATTTTAATCCTGTTCACAAAATATTTAAAAAATTATTTCATTGGTGTTTGCCCTGGGGCTTACATATATATCTTATCAGAATCAGCTTCAGATGTATACTACTTTTAATTCCATTAATCTATTTAAAAGTTACCACTTGATATCTCTCTTCCCTTTTCTTTCTTTTTGTGATATTATGGTTATACATACTACATTTTAAAATTTGACACAGCCAAAATTATATTGTTATAATTATTATCCTTTATAGTTTCATATCTTTTAAAAGAGCTGAAAGAAGAAAGAGAACAAATGCATTTTTATGGCTTTTGTTTTATTAACCTTCTTATTATCATTTCTGGACCTCTTTATTTGTTGCTGTGGGTATGATTGACCATTTGCAGTCATTTCCTTAGTCCTTATGGCTTTTCTTCTATCTACCTCTGTTGTGCTGTGATAGAAAATATATTAGATTTCTATGTATTATAAGCCTCCAGCTGGGTGTGATGGCACATGCTTGTAATTCCAGTATGTGGGAGACAGAGACAGAAGGATCGCAGGTTCAAGGACAGCCTCAGCAAGTAGTGAGACTCTCATCAACTCAGGGAGACCTTGTTTCCAAATAAAAATAAAATAGGGCTGGGGTTGTAGTTTGAAAAAAAAAAAGCCCTCATTATCTACACATGGTTTTATACAATTGATTATAAAATCAATTAAGAGAGAAAGGAGAAGAAATATGCATTTTTACTGGTTTTTGTAATTATGTAGTTATCTTTACTTGTACTTTTTGTTTTTCTCTTGCTTTTATTTTCTTGTTCATCATTCTAACAACTGACCTTATATTATAGTGAAGTTGATTTCTTCATTGTAGCCAGAAGTCTCTTGTGTTGCTCTTCAGGGGCACAGGCTGATGTGCTGGCACCCACTGTGTCCCTACAGAGTTGGATGATCAATTATTCTATGGTTTTCCACAATGCTCTGGGACATAGATTGCTCCTTAGACTTATCTGAACAAATTTGGTCTCATTTGAAGGGATGGTTTCTGAACTCAGTGTTTAATTTTTTTTAACCTCAGGATTACTCCCCCCCAGGTGTCTGTTACCTGGGGTTTTCCTAGGCAAACTAACTGGCCCATGGTGTACCCCGTGTGTTCAAAGAATCTGCCAGTCTCCTCCCAGCTGCCTTTTGCCACAACTTCTGAGGGTGCAAGGGCTTGAACTTTTCCACACTCTGTTGAGAATGAAGTCGGTTCATTTGAGGAGAGGTTAAGAGCTATCTGCTTTGCTGCCTACTCTCCCCTTAGGTGATCTCTCTGCGCCACGGCTCTGAAAATACGATGTTGACAGTTTCTATCTCTTAAAAAGAGAATGAATCCAGGCATAGTGGCACATACCTATAATCCCAGTACTTGGGAGGCTTAGACAGGAGGGTCAAAGGTTTGAGATCAGCTTCAGCAATTTAACAAGGCCCTCAGCAACTTAGTGAGACTCTGTTTCAAAATAAAAAATAAAATAGGGCTGGGGTGTAGCTCAGAGGTAGAATGCCCCTGGTTCAACCCCCAGTGGAAACTGTGAATGGGACTCAGGAAAAAGAATTAGGGGATTGTGGGCATATTTTATAGGAGATGTCCACAGTGTGCTTATCGAGGAAAACAGAAAACACAACTCACTCTTCCTAGGCCAATGCTAATGATGTTTGCCTGATCTTGGTTTTGGTGAAACACAAGCACCATGCCTTAGCACTATGAAGTACTCAGTGCACTATGAAGTACTTGCCTTAGCACCATGAAGTACTCAGTGCACTTTGAAGTACTTGCTTTAGCACTATGAAGTACTCAGTGCACTTTGAAGTACTTGCCTTAGGACTATGAAGTACTCAGTGCACTTTGAAGTACTTGCCTTAGCACTATAAAGTACTCAGTGCACTTTGAAGTACTTGCCTTAGCACTATTAAGTACTTCGTGCACTTTGAAGTACTTGTACTTGCCTTAGCACTATGAAGTATTCACGTAGTGCACTATGGAGTCCTCACTTTGTGCACTGAAGTCTTGAATGAACTATACTTTTGGAGTTAAGGCATATCAACATTTACTTTCCTACATTAGGATTTCCCTTCAGTAGTGCTCCACCCCTATCAAACTGAAAGCTCTCCACCCCCCAACTTGGATTAGCAAATGTGGGCAAGTGCCATCTTGCCACACTAAGAAATTATCAGTTTGTTCTTTCAGAATATGGGTTTTATGTGCTTCCAGTTATGTGTCTGAGAAACCCCCAGTACTTCAGTCCCTTGTTCCAGTATTCTGTGATCTTTCTCCCTCCATCCTGTAAAATCTTATTCATTTTACTTCAGGAAAAGTTAAATTTCTTTGATTCAGAACTGATTCACTTGGGTAATCATTCCACCATTGCACTAGGGTTAAACGAGTAGAAAGATTACGATGATTCCCAAGAAGGAGAATGAAAAAATAAATTGCTTATGACTAAGGAGGAAAAAATTGAAACACAATTGCTTGAGTATAGATGACTTAGGCAAAGGGGAAAAGCCAATTATTCTATGCTGAGAGATTATAGGCAATGATTTTAAAAGCTTTTCTATTTGCATAATTCATTTCACATCAGTGTAGGACTGTTTATCTTCCTTTACATGTTCATATTGATAAATTATAAATTGTACTTCATATGATAGTTACACACAGAAAATATCCTCTTTTCTGCAAGTAAACACACTGTTTTATGGTTTCTTAAAAGGTAAAGAAGGTTCTTTCCATGCATCTATTCCTCATATTTCTATTGCATCATGTTTTCTTTGGGGAAATCAAGGTGCTGGTTGTCACACAGGAACATTGAAATTCATCAGAACCAAACATCTTCTGGTTTAGAAAAATAAAGCAGAAGGCTTCCATTTTTGTTTTAAGCACTTTGAGATTTCCGCCCAAAATTCTAGCAATTCCTAATTAGACATGTATGATATATTGTAGTAACAGTTGAAGTACCAAAAAAAAAAAAAAGAACCAATAGCTGGGATTACTTTGCTACTCTCATTTTATCAGAGTATAATCCAAATATTTTCAAATGTCAGATTTAAATAGTGTAAATCACATTTCATGTCTTCAATCACTCCCAATTTTCATTCACTGTATTTGTAGGAAACGAACATGTTGAGTCAATATCCTCCTAAAATTTTTTAGAATTAGCCCTTGAGTTAGAAGTATTTATTTATTGATTGATTGATTGGTACTGGGGATAGAACCCAGAGACATTCTACCTCTGAGCTACAACCCCAGCCCTTTTTATTTTTTTGTTTTGAAATAGGGTGTCTCTAAGTTGCTAAGGCTGTCCTCGAACCTGCAATCTCAGTCTCCCAAGTACTGGGATTATAATAGGTGTGGGCCACAGTGTCCAGCCAGAAGTAATTTTTAGAGTAAGGAGAAACTTATTCCAAAAGACTCTCTTGTTGTGTGCCTCTCGTAGGCACTGGGAAGACAATGATAATGGTGAGAGGAGGTGGAGATTGCACTTGAGCTCCTGTTTTTCTCACGGTTGATACATTAATTCCATCATTCACTCATCCATATTCGTTAAGCATCCATTATATTTCAAGGGCTGAGGAAACAGCAAGGAAATGCAATGTTTGCTCTATGGACCTCCCAGTTAGTGAATTGAAACAATGCTGTTCAGTCATTCCAATATAGAGTGATGATGCAGGGTGGAGTGGAAGCTCAGGGCATCAATATATCAGCATTCTGGGGTATGAGTCAGAGTTAGGGGGAGTATCTGGAGGAAGTGTCCCCCGAACTTAACATGGAGGGGTGATTTGATGTTTGGTGAAATGAAGAGAAAGTTTATTTCAGTTAGGAGGAATTGCATGTGCATAGATTTGAAGAGCCACGTTCACGGGGTGAGTAATGTGCGTGGCTTTCCACGGCTAGACCGTTGGATGCCTACGGGAGTGGCAGGTGAACCTGGAGAGAGAGGCAACAGCCAGGGGACACTCCCAAGGGGGCAGGAAACATTCCTTCTGCTCCACTCATGAAAGGCCATTATCAACCTTTCTTGATTTGTGAAATCTCCCCCCAAACTATTGTCTACCTTGAAAGTCATCCTAAGTCAGATCTGGATACTTGCAACTTTTCCTGATTCACCATCAGTTCTCTATTTTGCTTTGCGATATGCAGGCTAAGCCCAACTTCTTTGACTATTTCTTTAAGTTAATAAGTGAAACACAGTTCCTTTCCTTCAATCTTAAATACCAATGAGTGCTATTGTGAATTGATGAACTCCTGTTATTTTTGAAATTACCTCTATTGTTACAGTCTGACAAATTGCGAGCAGATACACATCGCAAAAATGCCAGGTACCTCAGCTCATTTCATTGCTTTCGTTGGCATTTTATTTTTTCCCCCATGATTACTGTCATTTAATTTTTTCAGCTCTGTGTTAAATCACCTTCTAATTATGCATCATCACAGAAACTCATAACAGTTGAGCATGTCTCACTCCTAAATTCTAAAAGCATCTCCATTGAGTCAGGCTTACAATGAGAGCCTTACCACTTTTCTTGACCTTGCTTTACCCTCTGGGTCTTTGAGACTGTTCAGTTCCATGATTATGGTGGGAATCTGCTCAAGGGAGAGTAGGGGGGTTGGGGAAAGTTCATTGGTCACGTGGGTAAGGTGGACATAAGCAGCAAAACGGAAAGCTACATCCTGGTTGTTCCACTGCCGAATTCTTACGACTAGGCTTGTTTTATAATTTTGCATTGACAACTGCTGGGAAGCTGGAGGTTGAATCTAATGTTTTTGGCTAAATATGATTAAAATGCTTTGAATTTTGGGTCAAAATTCCTTGGATATTTATAAATCAGTTAATCTCGATTTCCCTGCTTTGTCAATTGAGGACAATCCCTGCTTTGTCAATTGAGGACAATTCCACTTAATATCTAAGGATAAGATGGCCTAAATGATTGATCCTCACTCATGAGAGGCAAAAGGTCCACCTGAATTTCAAGGACTGTTGACTTTCCTTTTCTTTTTTTTTTTGTGGTACTGAGGATTGAACCCATGGGTATTCTACTTCTGAGCTATACCTCCAGCCCTATTTTTTATTATTTATTTTGAAACAGGGTCTCACTAAGTTGCAGAGGGCCTCACTAAGTAGCTGAGGCTGGCAATCCTCCTGTTTCAGCCTCCCAAGTACTGGGATTACAAGCATGCGCCATCACGCCCAGCTAACTTAGTATGTAGTTATGATTGACTTTGAGTCTTAGAAATTGCTCTATAACTGTGAAGTTCCAGGTGGCAAATTGGGGGAGTTATGCAGAGACAGTATCAGTTTTGATCTACTCATTTAGAATGTGGAAACTAAGATGAGTGGGGCAGGCAGGTGAGCCATCCCCCCCCCACTCCGTAGTATATTCCAGGGGCTCCAGAACTTCCTGTACACTTTTTATATATTTTTATTTTGATGCATCTATTAAAATGCTGAAGAATTTCAATAAGTTCATTTACAACCATAATCTCATTTGGGATCATCACCTGTTCCCATTTATCAGCATTGGAAAGGAAAAGTGGTAGCTTTTTATTTTTATTTAGTGAAGAAGCAGCTGCTTTAACAGATGTTTTATAAATTTAGAAGATGCCCTGAACTTCATCAGTGAAAGAACACCTAAATGCTCTCTGCACGTACAAGTGGCATAAACACTTTGTTTTCTTGACCATTAAATTTCTTGGAATAAATAAGTTCCAATGACTTAACTTTCCAAATCAACAATCATTATATAATGGCAGATTACAATGGCACATTTGTTTTCTACTTTGTGCTTCATCTTGAGAACCACTATTCAATAAAGGAAGGCCATATTTGTTGGTGTGTCTATAGAAAGTACTTAAAGATGAAGAACCAGGGACTCAGAGTCTTATCCCATTAGAAAAAGCAGAGTCAAGCCGGGCATGGTGGCACACGCCTGAAATCCTAGTACTTGGGAGGCTGAGCCAGAAGGATGGCAGGTTTGAGGGCAGTCTCAGTAATGTAGTGAGATCCTGTTTCAAAACAAAACAAAAAATTTAAATAATGATTGGGGATGTAGCTCAGAGGTAGATTGTCCCTGGGTTCAAACACCAGGACCATGAAAAAAAAAAAAAAGAAAGCAAAGTCAAGATTCAAACTCAGATCTTGCTGCCTTCTAAACACGTTTCTCTCATCTCTACCTGCTTTATCAGCCAGGCATAGTTCCATACAAATTTCCTGACGAATGCATAAGATGTATTCCTTCATAATTCTCTGAAGAGATAATGTGTTTCAGGGACTCAAGAAAGTATCTCTTAACACCTCAGGGTGATTTTGTCACCTCAGGGTGACATTGATAAGAAAAGAATTGTACTTGAACAGAGGCAATAGAAACAAAGAGCATTTTAGATGTCCTTAGAAAAATACTATCCAGTCAGAACACACCAGGGCCTTGGGTCAATTTTCTGTGAAGGAAAAAGAATCAACAGTGTGCTAGCTGGGGTCACCAGGCAGTTTCATGGGGGTTCTGCAATGTTCTAGAATAAATTTAATGTCATGGATTTGACCCTCCCTCCCATGTCTATGAAAAATCCCTTCTTTTCAAGGAAGTTCACTATGCCAAAGGGTATTTGTTGTTTTTTCCTCCAAATCTTCCCAGTTACCCGGCATCTCTGAAGCAATGACTATGCGGGGAGGTGGGAGGTTAGAATGTGGCTTATAATTCAATTTCACAAACGTCATCAGCTGACTCCCAGTCAACTTCACACAGACACCTGTTTTATTCAAGCAGTCCCGAGTGTTTTATTTTCTGAGAAGGGAAGATTTTTGTTGATGCTTCATTTTATTCTCTTGAAATTAATTAGAAAAGAAACAAAACATGATTTCCAATTATTTTCCTCGATGAGATTTTTTCTTTTTCTATCAAAGCTGGGTTACTTTTCTGCTGTTGTTCTGATCACGCCGTAGAACATGGTAACCCTCTTTCTAATTTGCTTCTCTCCAATGTCAATCATCTCTTGTCAAGTGTCTACTCACTCAACATTCCTCTAAGCATCCATCCATCCATCCATCCATCCATCCATTGACTCATTAATTCAACCATCACTTATTATTCAACTCTCATTCTATTTATACTTTATTGGAAAAATTTTATAAAGGCACCAATGATTAAAATGGCTTATGTTTTTATGCACATGTATTACTTTTATAATAATAAAATAATATTGAAGATAAAAATTCATAATATGCAGGCCCATAGATACCCTGATGGTGTGAGTATAAATTGATGTACACTCATAAAAAGCAATTTGGCAATGTGTTTAAAGATTTTAAATGCATCTACTTTATGATCCAGTGAATTCACCAGCAGTAATTCATTCTAAACACATATTTGCATGTATAGGAAAAGACATGTGAATAAAGATGAAAACAGAAATGTACAACTACAGATAGTGTAAATATCTACCAATAGAAGTCTGCTAAAATGGCTGTGTATGTTCTTCCAAGACTATTTTTAAGCTCAATTTAAATATTTCCTGTCTTGTTCCTCCTTCCATATTAATTTTGTGTATTAACTGAAATTGACAACAAACAATGTCTTCCATTTATTAGTCAACTCTCCTTTTGAAACAGTGTTCTACCTTTCTGCTGGTTTTTTTTTTTTGTGGTACTAGGGATTGAACCCAGGGGCATTCTATCTCTGAGCTACAACCCCAGGCCTATTCTACATTTTGTTTTGAGACAGGGTCTCACTAGGTTGCTGAGAGTCTCACTACATTGCTGAGGTTGGTCTTGGATCTGCGATCCTCCTATCTCAGCCTCCCAAGTACTGGGATTACAGCCATGCCCTGATCTGCTCTATTCTTATCACAAATTCATATATTCATTTAATAAGTAAGGTATCAAGCATTTACTATGTAGCAAATAATATCTGAAGTGCTTGCAGAGATAAATCTCCTCCTTCACAGAGTTTATATTATAAAGAAAGGATATAGAAAATCTACAATGAACATAATGAATAAGCACATTATACAGGAGACAGTAAGTGGTTTGGGAAAAAATGAGCAAGACAAAGGTATTTGGAACACTGAGGGTAAGAGGATTGTTAGGATAAATTTCACTGAGAAGATGACATCTGTGTAGAGATTTAAAGAAGAGAGTCAGCCAAGCAGATACATGGAGTGTGGGAGGTCGGTGGAGCTGGACTGATGAATAAGGAAAGAGTAAGAGGAGACAGCATTAGATGAATCATGGAAAGCCAGATCATATTGGGCCTTGTAGAACATTCCAAGGAGTTTGGCTCCTGCATGAGGTAGGGAACCACTGGAGACTGAGCAGACGGATGATAGAATCTGATTTCCATGTTAAAGGGGGGCTGTGTTGAAAGAGGTTATAGGAGGAAATCCAGTCAGGAGCCCATTGCAGCCCATCCTCATCCTCTTCTTCAGAATTTTCATAATTATCTGTCATAGTTTGAATACTTATGGGATCATTTGGTTTACTAGTATTTATAACATTAATTAATAAGCTCAAGTTGGGCACAGTTGTATACACCTGTAATCCCAGTACTTGAGAGGCTGAGACAGGAGGATCACAGGTTCAAGGCCAGCCTCAGCAACGTAGGGAGACCCTGTTTCAAAAAAGGGTATAGTTTGAAGGTAGAACCCCCCCCCCCACACTTAATTCCCAGTACTGCAATAAATAAATAATAAATAAAAGCTTAAAGAAATATTTTTAGATTGTAGTTATTTAAATCCATTTAGTCTTCAATTTATTTCATCAGTACTCATTGAACACCTACTTTGTGCTTAGAATGTTTGCATGGATTTGGGAACATCCATGAACAAAAACTTCTTTCTTATAATGTGTGCTTTGTAACCACACACATTAGCCCCTGAGTCTTTCAAGAAAAAGATCTATGTGATTCTTCCTCTCATCATCCAAAATTCATGAACACAGAACACCAACTTGGGGCCGGGCGTGGTGGCGCGTGCTTGTAATCCCAGTACTTTGGAGGCTGAGACAGGAGGATCTGGATTCGTGGCCAGCCTCCGCTACTTAGTGAGGCCCTCTGCAACTTAGTGAGACCCTGTTTCAAAATAAAGAATAAAAAGTAGGGCTGGGGGTGTAGCTCAGAGGTAAAATGCTCCTGGGTTCAATCCCCGGTACCGCAAAAAAAAAAAAAACCCAAAAAAACAAAATGAAAAACACCAGCTTTGCCATCTCAACATTTTATGCAGAAAAAAACTCTTCAAAACTGTGTGTATCAATATCTAGAATAAATCATGTTTGATCCAGAAGAGTAGAGAAGAAGAAGAGTAGGAAGAAAAGAACATGCTGGAGAAAAGCAAGATACCCCTGTGATACCTCTGTCTTCCGCTTAGCTCCCTTGGAATTAAGTGTCTGTTCAGGACCATGCATTTTCAGTACTGTGACCACAGGAGCATTTCGGCAGCTGACAGACTAAGAAATGATTGTTTCTGCACTATAGAAAATACTTAATGTTTGTCTTTTAAATGGTTGATAATAGTAGAGTTGTAATACACTTTTTGTTAAAATTCAAGATTTATTGTCAATTGCCAGAAGATAACATGGGATATTCAGCACCAACCTCATCTATGGCCGAGTATTGCTTTTAGCCTTTGACTGCTTGTATGACATAAAATATCCATATTCTGAGGCCCTTTATCATCAATTATCTTTTCTAAAGACAGACTCCAATATATGAAAATAGCAAAGATATAGTACCCACATCAGGGGCATCTCAAACTCATGATAAACTTCATTAGTCAGAAGTTTCCTCAGCCCCAGATCAACAGTCCAGTATGCAGAACTTACAGGAAGCAACTTTGTTGAACTTTGTCCTGCAATGGCGGATCCTCCCCTAGCCCTTTAGCGAGCACCACACAACTAGAATAACCTGTTTCTGTCCTTGAAATGACAAAATCAGTTTATTCAAAGACGTGATTTTTAAAAGCAACTAATATAAACAGGGTACGAAAAGCCTTTAAATACAGTCAGGAGAAATAATTTCTAATGTTCTCCAGTACAGTAGCATGACTATAGTTGACAATAATTTGTTATGTATTATAAAAGGAACTAGAAGATAGGCGTTGAAGGCCCAAACACAAATAAATACTAAAGAGATGGAAGTGCTAACTATCTGGATTTGATTATTTTTATATTTTTATTGGTGCATTGTAATTATACATCATACTGAGGTATATAGCGATAGGAATTACTTGCACGCAACACTTGGTGCATTTTCCTCTGGATCCCGCCCCCTCCCTCCCTTTCCCTGTACATGTCATTGAGATTGACACTGCTAATTTCATACACTTACATAGCATTATTTAAACTGTTACCTGATTTATTATACATTGTATACATGTATTTAATGATTTCACTGTATCACATAGGAAGGTACAATTATTGTGTGTCAATTAAAGAGGAAAAAACATTTACAAAATAAAAGCAAAAAGCATTTAAAACTGAAATGCAAATGAATTTTCTACAGCAAGGGTCTTTGTACCATTGCTTTCTCCAGGCACTTCCTCCCCTATCTCGCTTGACCTCACTTTTCTTTCTTTCTTTTTTTTTTTGTGGATTGAACCCAGGGGCATTCTTCCTCCAGGCTACACCCCCAGCCCTATTTTTATTCATTATTTTGAAACAGGGTCTCACTAAGTTGCGGAGGGCCTCACTAAGTAGCTGAGGCTGGCCGTGAACCCGGATCCTCCTGTCTCAGCCTCCCAAGTACTGGGATTACAAGTGTGTGCCACCACGCCCCACTTTTCGAATCTCAATAGTCATTTCTGGAAGCGCATGGTTTCTGAGCTAGCTCCCAGGAGGAGTTAAGAACATATCACTTGTTAGCCACAATATGGTGACTGCCCCAAAGTGCCTGCATTCGCCAGGTGGTTCTCAAGTTTTGTACCCGCTAGCATCACCTGAAGGCTTGCTAAACCACAGATTGGTGGGCTCTACCTTAAGATTGCTGATTGAGAAGGTCTAGAATTGGGTCCAAGAAATTCCATTTCTGACGGGTTCCCAGGTGATGCTAATGTTATTGATCTGGGATTACTCTGAGCACCATTGTTATATTATAAAAATGGTTTGTCTTTTTATTTATCCACTTGTATCAATGTTTAACAGATAAAATTCAATTTCATGTCAATTTCTAGGAACTAGAAAAGTACCTGGCACATAGTAGATGCTTATTAAATAACTATTGACAAAATAAAGGCATAAAGGCCTTAATCAGTAGTGTTACCACATGCAGGCTCAGTTTGCTTGCCTCACAGGGAAGCCTATTAGTTGAGGCAAGGTGGCGGCCTAATTATGGTGACCTAGCTGATGGGTAGATGGAGGACCACTGCCCTAAGGGGGCCCTCTTGCTTGCTACGAGGCTGATTCTGGGGCAGTTTATAGAGAAGGGTGATCACAGACTGGTGGGTACTGTCCCACAGATGGAGATTTGTGTCCAAATAACACACATCAGATCCTAATGGTCTGGTCATGAGATGCTTTTCAGTTCCTCAGATCTCGAGAACAAAGATCATTACTTCCTTGGGCTATTCTTGTCCTTGACCAGCTTGCCCATGTGAAGTTCCTGACATAGTACACAATGGACAGGCTGGAGGCGGAGGGACCCTGAGGCAACGTGCGTCCCCGGATGATTGTGGAAGACACGGGTCAGATGAGATTATAAACAGGGAGCTGGGCTCCAGATCTGGTCTCAATGCTCCGCTTCAATAGTAGTGTGTGTGTGTGTGTGTGTGTGTGTGTGTGTGTGTGTGTGTTACTGGGGATTGAACCCAGGGGCATTCTGCCTCTGAGCTACACCCCCAGTCCTATTTTATTTTTTATTTTGAAACAGAGTCTAAGTTGTAAAGGGTCTTGCTAAGTTGCTGAGGCTAGCTTCGAACTTGTGATCTTCTTGTCTCAGCCTCCCAAGTACTGGGATTACAGGCATGTGCCACCATTATTGAATATCCATGCAGCAAAAATTATAACAAAGTACTAAATTATGAAAAAGCATTTGCAATCTATAGGAAAGATAAAACGCCATGTGTCTAGAATGCAAAGAACCAACAAGGAAAAGACAAACACCTTCAGAGAAACAGTAACAAAAGCATAGTTAGGCAATTTACAAGCAGTAAATTCAAGTGGCAAATAAATAAAAATATTTACTTACACAAGTAGAATAAAGAAAATTTAAATAAATTCCTCTTCTACATTAAGTTCGGCAAATAAAAATATTGATATTATTCAATGTTGTCACAGCTGACTTTCATATGCTGATGTAGTGTTTATGAGTTGGTAGCATCAGATGGGCGTGGTGGCACATGTCTGTAATCCCAGTACTTGGGAAGCTGAGACAGGAGGATTGCAGGTTCAAGACCAGCCTCAGATATTTAGGAAGACTCTCAGCAATGTAGCTTGTAATCCTAGTACTTGGGAGGCTGAGAAAGGAGTATCGCAGGTTTGAGGCCAGCCTCAGCAACTTAACAAGACCTTCAGCAACTTAGTAAGACAAATAGCACCAGTTTTCTATACTGCCACTAACAACTATACCTTCCCAAAGGAAAAATCACATGAATCAAACAAAAGAAAACTCGGTGTGTGTGTGTGTGTGTGTGTGTGTGTGTGTGTGTGTGCATTTGTGGTACTGGGGATTGAGTCCAGGGGCATTCTACCTCCTAGCTACACCCCCAGCCCTATTTTATTTTTTATTTTGAAACAGGGTCTCACTAGGTTGTTGAGAGTCTCACTACTTTGCTGAGGCTGTCTTGAACCTGCCATCCTCCAGTCTCAGCCTCCCAAGTACTGGGATTACAAGTGTGCTCCACCATGCTTGGCCCACGTATATTTTTAGTACAAAATTGGGGATGAAATGGGATGAAGGAAGGGAATACTCCACTGAGCACTGAAATGAGCTTATGCCACAATAGACAGTTTTATTCCATTTCAAAGCAGCATGCTACTTTAGCATTGGTTTGCAGAAGAATGAGGCCCTCACTGAAGTCTCTTTTCTCTCTTCTCCCACCCCACCCAAGGCAACCTGCAAAACAACAGTAAGCCCTGCTGGGCTAGACCTTCCTTCTCACGCAGGCCAGTAACTCCAGACGTTCCCCTGGCCATGAGGAACTGAAGAAGCTGAAGATAAGTCTGGACAAAAATTTGGCCTATTGACTACTGAGTCAGAATACAGCGTGAGACACAAGACGCCAGAAGCAAATATTTTGAAATATCTGAAAGCAAAGGTCAAACGTGTTGACAATAACACACGCATTGGGCTTGGCTCCCCATTTCCATTTCCTGCTTTAAAGATTGTCTTATTCTCTGTGCAAATATTTGTTGGCTTGGGAACCGATGAAAGGACAGAGGTGAAATAAGCCTTTGTCTGTGACCTTACTCTTTGACTTATATTCATTAAAATGCTAAAATAGAATGCGATAATTTTTATTCTTTCTTTCTTGCCTTTCCCCCTCCCCTTTTTAAATTCTTCTTTCCTACTTTCCCTAGATGGATCTTCCATTGTTAGTACTATCTATAGCTCCAAAGTCTTTTCAGATGTAAAATTCTCTTTTGCAGGTATTGTCTGGCTTTTAATTTTTAATGCTTTTCCTTTTTCCTCCCACACTGAGTAGCTGTAGTTTTCTTTCTCGTGGATTTGATTTCCTCAGCAGTCGGCATTGTCTACGCTATTTCATCCCGCTCACATAAATATTGTCAAAGCGCTAACCTCTATTTTACACCTTTCCTTTCTTTGAAGGAGCAGATACCTATTTATGATGAAGTGTCTCCCTTATAAATTTCTTTTTATTTTCCTTTAATAATTAATCTAGTCTGTTATTTAAAAATGTGCCATCCTGTTCTAAAGATTTGTTCTATGTTATAATCTCATAAATTCTTATTACCTATTGGAAAGGAAAACATTACAAGTTATGGAGAAAGATCCAAAGGGGGAAAAAGAACAGCAGTTCATCTATTGTACTTCTCTTTAGGACAATCGTGTAATGTTTTAAGTTTTGTATAAATGCCTTAATTCTATATTAATATTAACCCTAGCCTTCATGGAACTCAAAAAACTTAAACAAGTAGTTAGTAGCACTAGAATACATATCCTAAAATTCAAAAAATATATTATTTATTTGCTTTTGTGTGGTGCTGGGAATTGAACCCAAGGGCATTCTACCTCCAAGCTACACTCCCAGCCTTGTTTTATTGTTTTGTTTGGAAACAGGGTCTTGCTAAGTTGCTGAGAGCCTTGCTAAATTGCTGAGGCTGGCTTCACACCAGCAATCCTCCTGTCTCAGCCTCCCAAGTACTGGGATTACAGGCATGCACCACCATGCCTGGCAAAAAAAAGTATATTTTAATTATATACATTTAAAGAAAATTTACTGAAATGGGCTCATCTCTAGGAGTTATATTCTCGAAGTGTTATCTGCAAATTCTGGTCAGTAAAATTTTCTATTCCTGTTTTAACAACATAGCTTTTATTTTTGACCAAATGGATGTCTTCCAGAATCTATGCCTTCCTAGAGTCCAGTCAAAGCAACTTTATATTCACTTGGTTGAGAATTTTCTAGCAGGCAGAAGAGGGTAATATTGGTGGCTTATAAAGTTTTGCCTTGTTGATATAGTTTGTGAATCGGAAGGAAAGGAGTTTTCTTGTTTTTGTTTTAATTTAATGCAGTTGGCCTCATTTGTTCTGTGCCTCAGAATCATCTGGAGAGTTTTTAACTACAGCCCAACATCGAGAGATTCAATTTCAATGGGCTGAGGTTGGGAAGAGGGGCAAGGGTGAATATTTTTAAAATCTCCTGAGTTGATTCTAATGTGCAGTTAGAGTTGCAAACCATTGATTTATAATCAAATTGATAGACTGTGGGTATGCAAACAGGTCCAAGATCATCTTAAGGAACTAGCAAGTGATGATTTCTTCTCATGGGTTCTGTTTTGGGCATTTCCCTTGGAGTTCTAAAAAATACCTTAAACTCTGGTCCCACAATGGTTAAATTTGCCTCTGCCTTTTCTTTTGCAAAGCTATTGTATGGCATTCCTTTGAGAGTAAATGTAGATGCCTAAATTATTGATGAATATCCGGGTGAGAGGATTAAAGAGTGGGAAAGCAGAGAGCATCCTTAACAATGTGGAACAATGAAAAAGAGCACATGTGCTTTTGTTTCTGGGTCTGGCAAAGTATGCCACTAATCTAGTTATATCCGTCATGTCAACCTCATTTACAAACTTATTGTTGTCTATCGGTAGAGATGTGACATTAAGTAGCCCATATACTGTGTTATTTATTTGTTTATAGGTTAATTGTTCAGAATATCGATCTCCTGGGCTCATTTTCCCATTCTTTCTCAAATACCCTTTCAAATCAACAAACATAAAATAGGATAGCTTCTTCCACACAGGGGACTCTTAAATGATGCAGATTCTTGCCACTCAGTACCTTTAAAAAATTACTTTTGCAAGAAAGCATAATTCAGTATGAATATTGCTACCACTCTGGATTTACTGCACAAGTTTTAGGCCTTAATTTTTGGATGCAAGAATCTAATCGGGATGCACCAAATTTTTGATCATTGTGTCCTTTTGGTTGATTAGCTATATGGGTATAAATATAACATCATAATACATATGAAACATATATATATATATATATATGCCTTTAAGTTGCAATAAAATTTTATAAATTTAATTAAAAAATTTGTTGAATGATAAATCACTAAGTGGGAGCTGTTGTGAACCTTAAAAATTGCCTAAGAAAAATGCAATAAAAAGTAAAAGACTAGTACAGCCATGACAGTCATTTTGGAAAATGGTATGGAGGCTCCTGAAAAAAAATAAAAGTGAGCCGGGTGTGGTGGCGCACGCTTGTAATCCCAGTACTTTGGGAGGCGGAGACTGGAGGATCCGGGTTCGCGGCCAGCCTCAGCTCTCTCTCTCTCTCTCCCTGTCTCTCTCTCTCTCTCTACCTGGTGAGGCCCTCCGCAACTTCGTGAGACCCAGTTTCAAAATAAAGTATAAAAAATAGGGCCGGGGGTGTAACGCAGAGGTAGAACGCCCCTGGGTTCCATCCCCAGTACCACACACACAAAAAAAATAAAATAAAAGTGGAACTTCCATATGTGAACTCAAATTTTCCATAGAGGCTGTGTTGGTATTTGGGAGCTTCCAGGTCTTCAAATTTTGCTGATTGGAGCAATGAGACCTTGTGGATAAATAGAGTAGACTGAAAAGTCAAGGTTGTATTGGACTATCTTCGGTCCCTTTTGACTACCATTTCATCAGTATCTGTGTCTGACCCAGCATTTTGGGGTCCACTGGATAAATGTATGGTAACCTTGAGGGACCTCAGCTTTTCCCAACCTTAAGGCTGGGAATGAGATAGCACCTGAATCCAGTAGGGGATTTCCTCCATCTTGTTGAAAATAACATCTGTATCTTGTATGAGTGTTCCCTGTCTCTGTAGTCTGCCTATTTGATGACCTCACCTATTTTCTTTTGGGACTGCAAAAGCTTGTGTAATTTTCTTCATGGTAAACCATGTCCTTCTGGTTAACTTGTGTTTGCATTCCTAGGGCTTGCTTGCTCATATTTAGCTCAGAACAAACCATTTTCTTACTTCCTCAAAGCATAGTTGTTATTTTCCAGTGACACATATGATCCAGTAATTCCACTAGTAGGTATATATCCAACAGAAATGAAAGCAGCCTATCACAGAGATAGCTGCACTGCCATGTTTATTGCAGCATTATTCACAATAGCCTGGAAATGGAGTCAACTTAAGTACCCATCAATGGATGGATGGGTGAAGAAAAGGTAATATATATGTACTTAAGTATGTGCTTAAAATAGTGTATATATATATATACTTATTATTCAGCCTTTAAAAAGAAGGAAATCCTGTCACTGGCAGCATGAACACGGAGCACGTTATGTTAAGTGAAATAAGCCAGGCACAGAAAAACAAATGGCACCGTTCTACATGTGTTAGGGTTTGGGTTTGCCATGTTACCCCAAAGGCTCCTGAGTTGGAAGCATGGTCCCAGTATAGCAAGGTTGAGAGGTTGGCATGGCTGGAGGAGGTGGGTCACTGGGGGGTGTGGCCTTGGGGAATATATATGTCCCTGGTCCTCTCTCACTCTTTCTGCTTCTGGCCACCATGATGTGAGAGCAGAGTCCCTTTACCAAGTGCCCTGCTGCCACGGTGCTGCCAACCATGGACTGAAACCTCTGAAATCTCCGAAACGGTGAGCCTCAGTCCCAATAAACCTTTCTTCCTCTAAGTTGTGCTTGTCAGGTATTTTGGTCACAGCAATGGAAAGGTTGACATGGAAATTAAAAAAGTTGAACTTGTGGAAGTAGAGAGTAGAATGGTAGTTACCAGGGGCTGAGGGTGAGTGGGAATGGGGAGATTTTGGTCAAAGGGTAAAGTGTTTCAGTTAGATAGGATAAGTAAGTTCTGAAGATCTATTAGACAACATGCTGATTTTAGTTAATAACAATATATTATTTACTTGAAAATTTTTAAGAGAATAGATTTTAAATGCTTTTCTTATAAAAAATGAGCATGGGAGGTGGTGGATGTGTTAATTAGCTTGCTTTAACCATTTCACAGTGGATACATAATCAAAACATCACAGCATATACCATAAAAATATACAATTTTTATTTGTCAATTAAAAGATAAAAAAATAAGTAAACAAAATAAAAAAGCCTTAATTTTGAGCAAAAGGACAAAGATTGCCACCTACTCTTTTATTTTTTTTTCTTAAAGTTATATGGAGACTTCTGCCTTAATTTCACAATACACTTATTTTTTAATTAACAAATGTAAACTCGAAGTCTGCTGCTTGACTGTTGAAGCTGAGTCAAGGGCTGGCAAGGGCATTTTAATGCCTTTGGTGGAATTGTGTATAGACAGGAAGACTCTGAGACTGAAGGCAGCACCAGAAGCTGAGCCATGAGATGAGGTGAGAATCCAGAGAGCTTAGAGATCATCTTGGGATCGGAGATGACTTCCATGAGTGAGCACAGAGAGACCATCATGGCTAAGAACCAGACAACTCAATACTGAAAGGAGGACGTTTCCAAAATCGAGGCCAGAGATGGAAATGTAGAAGGAAGAAAGGCGTTCCAGGAGCAGTGACAGCTGACATAGGCGTGAGAGTAGGTGGAGACATCAGCAGTGGAGTGAGATGAGGGTAGACCAGCCAGAGCCCTGGATGGTTCAGCCTGAATGATTCTTGATTTTTGCACTGTTTTTAAGACACATATCTTTAGTTCTTTGATGTTATTTGGTGTTATGACTAAAATACATATTCCTGCAGGATCTAATAACACTTGATATTGGACGAAGAAAATTCCCCAAGTGAGAAATGTTTCATGACAGCACTGGGGCAGCTTCTGTCAGGTAAGGTTTTAGGGACTTTTTTTTTTTTGAAGAAGGCGTAAACAGCATTTATTACCTGGTATATCATACTGGTCTTGTCACTGTTCCTTCACGTCCATGTGTTTTTCTGCTGCCCTCCCTCATCCCACAGTCTGGCTACACAGTGCATCCTTGAACTGTTAGCCCATAGCAGCAAAATGCTTTTTCCACAGCCCAACACCATGCATTCCCAGGGTCAAGGTTCTGGTTCACAAACCCTTCCCTATAGGAAGATCAATGCTTGCAAAAGAATTTGTAATAAGCCAGGCCTCCCAGGATGGCGAGCTCCAGTAAGATGAGATGGAAAGCAGCAGCTTGTGGGTTGTTACTTTTCTGGACACTGAATGGAGAATCTTTGGATTTTTGCTCAGGTTTTCCCTTTGTGTTTACCGGTCTGCTCTTGGTGCGTTCCAACTGGTCTGGTCGCTCCCCCAGCTCTTCTATGATTTCTGAGCCAACCTTGTCAGTCTCTGTGGCAATCGGTGAGAATCACTCAATACTTTGGGTGGCCTGGTCCAGGCTTTCAGTGCCTCGCAGGAGCAATGCCCACTGTGACTGCAGCCCATCATAGGCTCACTCTCTGAGGCATATGCACCACGCTTCATGTCTCTGGCACAGGCGCCCAGGCACGGCTGGCAAAGGTGTGCTTCTCCCTTCCCGGGGGAGTTTGCCAAGGTCCTTCTGGTCATTTCGTAGCTTAGACACCATGGGATTACAAAAGACGGGGGTGCATACTGGAGCTCTTCCTCTATTTCTGCCAGTGTTTCATTTGCTTCCTGGTGCTTTTCCTTGAAGTCTCTGATCATCTTCTTTTTCTCTTGGGTCCCCCGGTCCCCAGCAGCCCCTCGCAGATCTTCATGGAGGCCGCGGAAGAGCTGGTGTAGCTGCTAGAGATGCTGGAGGAGGCGCGGAGGCGGCCATGGTGTGGGCCGTGCCCCAGCCCCGAGCCTTCGCCCTAGGGACTGCTTTTGTGAGTGTAACTTCTAACAATTTTTTTTTTTTTTTTTTTTTTTTTTTTTTTTGCGGGCCGGGGATTGAACCCAGGGGCGTTCTACCTCTGCGCTACACCCCCGGCCCTATTTTTTATACTTTATTTTGAAACCGGGTCTCACGAAGTTGCGGAAGCCTCACTAAGTAGAGAGAGACAGACAGACAGACAGACAGAGACAGAGAGAGAGCTGAGGCTGGCCGTGAACCGGGATCCTCCGGTCTCCGCCTCCCAAAGTACTGGGATTACAAGCGTACGCCACCGCGCCCGGCTAACAATTCTTATACTATGAATTTAGCTACCTCCAGGATCATATCTGTACTTAGGTGCTCTCATTGTCTGAAACATGGATTTTTCTGGCCATTAACAGGACACAGGTAAAATGGTAAGAGTCAGGATCGAACTTTCTGGAACCTCTAAGTTCTTAGTCATTGCTGAAACTTAGTGATAAATTATTGTAGTAAATTAGAGATGTGTTCCACTGTAAACAATGGAGAACCTCCAATCACTGACTTACACACACACAGATTTATTTGTCTCTGATAACCTAGAAGTCTAGGGGTGGACAGTGTAGGGACAGTCCTACTGCCCAGGGATGTTCCTAGGGTTCTGATTCTTTGCCATCTCCCACACATCTTTGATGTTTTGTCTTTATTATGTACATGGACAGATGGGCTCATTTAGAGTGTGTGGTAGGTATGGGGTTCCTGTAACAAATCATTGACCATAACTATGTCCACCTACAGCTGCAGGAGAGTATAGGGAAGTGAGAAATTTTATGTGGAAATGTTATCACTTCTAATAACACTGGAAAGAAGTTAGATGGCGGAGTAGATACTGTCTCACAAGCTTATGGATAAATGCTGACGTAATTAAATTCTTTTTTTTTTTTTTTTTTTTTGCGGTACCGGGGATTGAACGCAGGGGCGTTCTACCTCCGCGCTACGCCCCCGGCCCTATTTTTTTATACTGTATTTTGAAACCGGGTCTCACAAAGTTGCAGAGGGCCTCACTAAGTAGAGAGAGAGAGAGAGAGAGAGAGAGAGAGCAAGAGAGCTGAGGCTGGCCGCGAACCCGGATCCTCCGGTCTCCGCCTCCCAAAGTACTGGGATTACAAGCGTGCGCCACCACGCCCGGCGTAATTAAATTCTTAATACTTGTGAATTAGTTCAATCAAATTGGCTAATGTCTAAATTAGTGGTGAGGTTGGTCAGATAACCTCTGAACCAGCAACAGTCAGTGGGTAGTATCTGGGGAAATTTTCTGCATAAGAGTGTCAATGTTTCTGTAAATTCAAACATTATATGTCTTAAAGTTAGACGAATTTTGGTAGTGTTTCCATCAATTTATGAATATGATTAAAATATATCTTTTCTTTTTTTTCTGTTTCTCCTACTTAGCTCCTACCCATCTCAATCATTCTAAGCTAGAAACAAAATGTTGGATCTTTATTGAACCCAGGCATTCTACCTCTAAGCTACAACCCCAGCCCTGTTTTATTTCTGTTTGGAAACAGGGTCTCACTAGGTTGATGAGAGTCTCATTATTTGCTGAAACTGTCCTCGAACCTGTGATCCTCCTGTCTCGGCCTCCCAAGTACCAGGATTACAGGCATGTGCTACCACACCCAGCTAATATGGAATTTTTACCTGTTAGCTCATGTGTCATTTACTTTCATAAAGCATTCTGTTAATTTCAAAAATTAGTTCTAAACATCACACTTAAGCAGAATGTATCTAAAAGGGCATGATTGGATTTTTGTATTTTATTTTTATCTTATAATGATTAGATATAATGTATTTTATTATTTCCCTTTTTCTTATATGAAGGGCAGCATATATAGCCTATCAAACTATAATTTTTTTAATTTACCATTTTTTGGAAATATGCACCCAGTTCATAAAGATCTTCCCCATTCTTTTTCACTGTTGACTAGTACTTCAGTGGTGGACGTACTGCAGTTTATTTAAGTAGTCTTCCATATTCAGGCACTAAAGTAATTCCAATGTTTTGTAATTATTGGAAAGAGATTGTGCCTATGTATTTTGATATGGTAAGAAGCATTTGTCCTGTATAAATTCCTAGAATAGAAATTGTTGCATCAAAATATAAACATAAGTGTAGTTTTGTTAAAAAATGCCAAATTCCCCTCCATTAAGGTTGTCACAGTTTGCATCCTGACTAGCAACATACGAGCGTCTGTATTCTCCACTGCCTTCTCCACAAAGTGTGTTGTTATACTTTTTAATTTTTGCCAAACTGACAGAAAGAAATGCCATATCAGTATGTTTTTCATAGGTATTTCTCCTATTATGAGTGAAGATGAACATCTTTTTATATGTTAAACATCCAGGTGTATGTACATTTTTGTGAATTGTTTATTCTATCTTTTGCCAATTTTGCTATTTGCTTATGGAAAACTCGCTGCTTTCCTTCTTTTTCCTGCCAACAACCACAATGACCTGAGGAAGGGAACTGAAGTGCTGCGTGCCAGCAGAAGCTCCCGGACGCCGAGGCTGGGTTCTAGACCAGGCGGGTTGCTTAACAAGCATTAACTTGGTCAAAAGATTAACTATATCTATCATCATGGTTTTGATTTTAAAAAGACCAGGGTGGGGCTCAGGATTCTGCATTTTTAACAGCAACTCCTGGTGGTTTTGGTGACCAGCCCTGTGTAGGAACTATTTATGTAATAACACTAGCTTCAGAACTCTTCACTGGGAAGAGAAAGATTGGCTAGAGGAGGGTGAGCCAGGGGGCTGGGGAAGATGCCTACACCTCAGGAACACACCAGGACATCCAAACTTCCCTTCACATTTTTCCAGTAAGCTTTGCCCCACCTGGGAGAATGGGGTTTTTCAATCCCTGTGTAGTCCTCCACGTGCAGTTGGATCCCTGGCATCCTCCTCCCAAGAGCAGGTAAGAAGCCACTGTTGGATAAAGTCTCCAGTGTTCTTCAGTCAGCCAGACAGGCTGCAGGTTGCCCACCTGAGTGGCCACATTCCCCCCCCCCATTTCATTTCTCAGATATATACTCATTTCTCAGGACTTCGTTTTCTGGATTGATGACTTTGACTTACCCCCATTCCTTTTGTTTTGTTATGTTCTCTTGCTTTCAACTGCTCTGGGGCAAGAAATTCTCAGACCCTGAAGACAGAGACCACAAGTGCTGCTATTTCTATGTGAAGAGAGCTTAGGGGCAGCAACACAATGGGGTTCAAATATGGGACTGAAATACTTCTCCTGAAGATGTATTTGCACACTAATGGCATAATTTTTACTAGGATTCACTGTTTATTCAGATGCAGGTCATGGGGATTGATAAGTGAGGTTCTTTGGATTTGCTTCTTGGAATGTCCACTGATATGTGTAGTAGGCTGGGCTTTAGCTAGAGATGGGACTACAAAGCATAACACGTTTTATCCCTAGGTTAAAATATAATATTTGACAACCCAGTAATAGCTTTCCCTCCCTTCCTTCCTTCCTTCCTTCCTTCCTTCCTTCCTTCCTTCCTTCCTTCCACTGGGGATTGAACCCATGGACATTCTACCTCTGAGTCCTATTTTATTATTTTTATTTTGAAACACAGTCTCAATAATTCCCAAGTATGGGAATTATAGGTGTGCACCACCATGGCTGGCTCCTATGTTTCTTTTTTTCAATCTATAATTGTTTTTGAATAAAAAGTAGGTGGAGCTGGGTGTGGTGGCACACGCTTGTAATCCAGTACTTGGGAGGCTGAGACAGGAGGATCGCAGGTTCGCGGCCAGCCTCATCTACTTAGTGAGGCCCTCTGCAACTTAGTGAGACCACGTTTCAAAATAAAGAATAAAAAATAGGGCTGGAGGTGTAGCTTGAAGGTAGAATGCCCCTGGGTTACATCCCCAGTACCACACACACACACACATACACACACACACACACACACACACACACACACACACAAAGTGGGTGGATCTCTAAACCATAGAATAATATTCTCAATTTTTGGAGTGAAGAGAACTATATATAATGATACTATTCTTGTTTAGAAAAGAGGTGATAGTCTTATTTTCCTAAACAAGATTGAGAGAGTGTGCTGAGCTGAGAT
>PVJS01008097.1:0-54166 GCA_004027185.1 Glis glis | reverse complement strand
ACCCGGATCCTCCGGTCTCCACCTCCCAAAGTACTGGGATTACAAGCGTGCGCCACCACGCCCGGCTCCTGCATGGTTCTTATTGCTAAGAATTGCTTTGGAAATTTTATGTTTTAAAAAGTTAAATGTACGTTTTAAGTTTCAAAAACTATTTCTTTGGCTGACCTTTTATTTCACTTTTGAAATTAGTCTCCTCTTTCAGCAGTTTTACTTACTGGATTAACTGCGGTTAATTGTGTATTTATCACATCTGTAGGAAGACTGTCTCATGCACACATGGAGAAATTCTGTGATAAAGATGCCTTTTGCTTTGCTGCGCTTCCTCCCACTCTGCACTTGCCTTCCCAGGGGTACTGTGGAGGAGTGACTTCTCCCGGGACAGTCCCTGCTTCCACCTGATGCTTGTCGGTAGAGTGAGATGTATTCTCTGTCTCTCATGTGTTCTTTTATCCTTATAAAGTAAACTCAGTTAAATGTTACTAATGGAACAAAGTAACTAGAAAAAGGTGATCATGTGTTAGGATTTCCTACTGTTGCAGTGGCTAGAATGGAGGGAGAGGTTTAAGAAAAAGGAACCAAAAACTTTGAACCGACAACTGTTGTTTTGTTTTTAACATTTGCTATATGCATTGAAATGTAAGCATTTAGTTTTTTACTCTTATTTTTGTGGTCCCAGGGATCAAACCAAGGGCCTCACACATGCTAGGCAATTTAAGGATTTAATCTTGTCAACAAACCCATGCATTTAAATTACCCCCTGCATAATACAAGTGGAAATGCATAAATGGGTAAATAATCTTCCAAGTTCATACAGTTAGTAAATCATTTATCTGATTCTAAAGTCCATGTTATTTTCATTATTTAGAGAAGTTTCTTCAGGCATGGAAGTAGTAGTTCATAGAAACTATGTGTATAGGTTTTTATGCATAAGGATTAGGAGAGAGATATATGTCAAAGCATAGATGGATAGAATAATTTCTATTTAAAATAAGACTCTCACATTTTAAAATGTGATATTTGGCATTCCCAATATTAGTGAAGTTGCTGATATTACACTTATCCATCCTGTAGATGACTATTATAAAAACTGGACTAAATATGGAAGAAAAACTATTATTTAGAGACACTGAAGAATGACCAAGCAGGCAGAAACTGAAGGGTAGTCAGCCCTTGAAAGATGGGAAACTCACTGGATGAAATTTGTCTTTCTGTGGCTGTTTGCCTAACACCATCCTCTAGTTTATGCAGAAAAATTCAGTCTTACTGGCTGGAATCAGTGCTGATGCTACCCAGAGGCACTCTCTTATAAGACCCCAATCTTTGTTAATTAACATTGTAAGCAATGAATTAGACAAGGATAATGTGTGCTGATTATAGTTACAGCTGACAAAAGGTAAGGAAATTATTGGGAGATATGTAAAATCTTTAGTCAGGGGGCATATTTCAGGACTGTTAGTTAGGCTGTAAGGTGAGAAAGGAAATCTGGGGGGGAGAAGGAGTTGCATGTGTAGGAGCCTCAAAATCTATGTGGAAACCATTCCCAAATACACTTGGCTAACCCCTGAATTGTGTGTGAGGGAGACTCCAGGGGGCCTGGTGGAGAACAGTAGTTGGACGGCTGCAAGAATGAGAAGAGAGGCAACTCTTCCCCAGATGAAGACAGAGTTTGGAGTTTGATTTCAGCAAATTTAATTCCTTCTAGAACAAAAAACACTCATCAGCAAGGCATGGCGGCGCACGCTTGTAATCCCATTACTTGGGAGGCTGAGACCGGAGGATCGCAGGTTCACGGCCAGCCTCAGCTACTTAGTGAGGCTCTCCACAACTTAGCAAGACCCTGTTTCAAAATAAAGAATAAAAAATAGAGCTGGGGGTGTAGTTCAGAGGTAGAATGCCCCTGGGTTCAATCCCCAGTACTGCAAGAAAAAAAGAAAAAAACATCAGAGGCATAATAGAATCCATAGTCTCTTCTCATTCACAATGGCTAGTACACAAAAATTACTAGATAGTTGAAGAAACAAGAAGGTGTGACCTACAAGAGAAAAGGCAATTAGAAACTGGCCCCAAGATGATCCAGATGTTAGTGTTAACAGATAATGATTTTAAACCAGCTATTACAAATATGTTCCACAATCTAAGAAAAATAAGGTCATAATGAACAGAGAGGGAATCTTAGCTAAGAAGTGTAAATTTAGAAAGAACGGAATGATTCTAGACCTGAAAAATATTATTTCTGATCCTGAAAAACACACCAGATGGGCACTGCAAAAGGTTAGAGAAAGCAGGGGGAAAAAAGATTCAGTAAACATAAAAACAGATAAAAAGAAATAATTCAGTTGGAAGAACAAAGAGAAAAAAGATTGAACGATTGAACACCGATGAATACATTCTCAGGGATCTGAGTAAAATAACAAACAGTCTAAAATGCATGTTAGTGGAGTCTCAGGAGGAGAGGAGAAAAATAAAACAAGCTAGCAAAAAGTATTTGAAAAACAATGGTAAAAATTTCCTAACTTTGCTTCAAAAAGCTTATAGATCTCATAGGGACAAAGACCCTTTCTGAAAAGCAGGAAAAGTAAAATTTTACCAAGGCACATCATAGTTCATATGTTGAAAAATATAGCTAGAAAGAGATAACCTTGAAAGCAACCAGATAAAGACAGTGTCTGGTATCTTGACAGGTTGACCAGCTTTGACATTATTGGCATTCAGGGCTTTGCAGTCCTCTGTTGTGGGGGCTATCCTGTGCATTGGAGGTTATTTAGCAGCATCCTTGTCTTTTACCCATTACATTGCCCTCACCATTGAGAACCACTGTTACGAGAAGGGGTAAATAAAAAAGACTATCTAGTTTTTCTTTTCGTTTTTTTTTTTTTTTTTTTTGCGGTACCGGGATTGAACGCAGGGGCGTTCTACCTCCGCGCTACGCCCCTGGCCCTATTTTTTAATGCTTTATTTTTGAAACCGGGTCTCACGAAGTTGCGGAGGGCCTCACTAGGAAGAGAGAGAGAGAAACAGAGAGAGAGAGGGAGAGAGAGAGAGGGAGAGAGAGAGAGAAAGATAGATCGATCGATTGCGCGCGCATGCGCGCTGAGGCTGGCCGCGAACCCAGATCCTCTGGTCTCCGCCTCCCAAAGTACTGGGACTACAAGCGTGCGCCACCACGCCCGGCTAGTTTTTCTTAACTTATTTAAAAACAAATGTTATTACCTTATGGGGTTTATAGTATATGTAGAAATAGTACATTGGACAGAAGTACGAAGGACAGCATGGGGTAAATAAAATTATAGTTGAGAGGTTTATCACATCATGCATGACGTAGAACAGCAGTAACTTTAAGTGGACTGTGATAAGTTATGGAATTTGTATTGCAATCCATGGGGGAACCATTAAAAATTGTACAAAGAAATATACCTAAAATTGTCAGTAGTTTAACTAAATGGCCTTCTAAAAGCACTTGATTATGATTAGATGAAAAAAATGTCAGGAAAGGAAAAAACAATTAGGATAATTAGGATGAATAGAAAACAAATAGCTAAGTGGTAAAACATAAATTGATAATTACACTAAATGCAAATGGACTGTATGTTCTAATTATAGCAGATTGTCAACAAAGTAAGAATATATACTTTTTTAAAAATGGTACTGGGGATTGAACCCGGGGGGGGGGGTTCTAACTGAGCTACACCCCCAGCCCTTTTTATTTAGGATCTCACTAAGTTGTGGAAGGCCTTACTAAGTTGCTGAGGCTGGCCACAAACCTGCGATCATTCTCTCTCAACCTCCCAAGTACCGGGATTACAGGCATGCACCACCACACCTGGCCAGCGATATAGACTTTTACCACTTCTATTCAACATTTTACTGGAGGTTTTAGTCAGTGCAGTATTTTTTTTAAGTATGAAAATCAAAAGGAAAAGTAAACACATCTCTCTTCGCATGTACCATAATTGTTTATATGAAAAATCCTTAAGTAGTCTAAAAGCTAGCCATTAAAAGTAATAACTAGCCAGGCATGGTGGTGCATACCTGTAATCCTAGTACTTGGAAAGCTGAGACAGGAGGATTGCAGGTTCCAGGCCAGCCTCAGCAACTTAGCAAAGACTCTTAGCAACCTAGTGAGACCCTGTTTCAAAATAAAAAATCAAATAGGTCTGGGACTGTATCTCGGAGGTAGAATGCCACTGGGTTCCATCCCCAGTACCAAAAAAAAAAAAAAAGTAATAACTAACTTTGCAAGGTTATAAAGTAAAGTAGAAGGGTAGAAGGGCAATTTTTAAAATGAAGTAGTTCTATTTACTAGCAGCTAATGATTGGAAGATGAAATTTTTAAAAATGTCCATTTATGCTAGCATTAAATATGAAATATATAGTAATAAACTAACAGAAGATTTATAAGAACTCTACAATGAAAACTACAGAACATTGCGAGAGAAATTAAAGATGACTGTGAATGGAGAGCTAGCCCATGTTCATGGATTGGAAGACATCATATTGGTAAGATTTCAGTTCTCCCAAATTGATCTATAGATTCAGTGCCATCTCAACTGATTTCTCAGTAGCCTTTTTCTTAATTAGAAAGTGACAAGCTGATATTTAAAACTGATATTGAGATGTTAAGGAACTACAGTATCTCAAATAATATTGTATAAGAACAAAGTTGGAGGACTTCCATTATATTACTTCAAGATCTGTAAGGTTAATCAAGACAGTGTGGTATTGGCTTAATGATAGGATAAAATAAATGACAGCATAAAATAGATCAGTAGAAGACAATAGAGAGTCCAGAAATAGGCCATAATTAAATAGTAAATTGATTTTTGTCATAGATGCCAAAACAATTCAACAGGGAAAGAATAGAAATACCATTAAAACAACTGGTTATCCATATTGGAAATGCGAGCCCTGACTCTCACCTTATACTCTAAAATTAAAGTCTATCATATTTCTAAATGTAAACTCCAAGCCATAGGTGATATCAGCAAAAACAGCAGTAACATTCTGCAAGCAATTCCATAAAAGCATTAATAAGCCAGGCATGGTGGCGCATGCTTGTAATCCCAGTACTTTGGAAGGCGGAGACCGGAGCTGTCTCTCTCTCTCTCTCCCTCTCTCTCTCTCTCTCTCTCTCTCTCATCTCTCTCTCTCTCTCGTCTCTCTCTCTCTCTCTCTACCTAGTGAGGCCCTCCGCAACTTCGTGAGACCCAGTTTCAAAATAAAGTATAAAAAAATAGGGCCGGGGGTGTAGCGTGGAGGTAGAACGCCCCTGGGTTCAATCCCCGGTACCGCAAAAAAAAAAAAGCATTAATAAAACTAGCAAAAGTAATCAAAATCAACTTTTCAGAATTCTACAAAGGCTTGTGGCAATTTACAAAGTATTTATTCAAGAAAAGTGGGTGAATCTTGGGAAGAACAGTAAGCTTGTGTTCTTTTAACCTGCCTTACATCTGTTCTTCTGCCATCATTTCCAAAAATCCCATAATCACAGAAAACCAGCAAGCTTGCAGCCACCAGAGGGGACAAGATGGGTTTGGAACTCCCACAAAGCCTCATCCCCAAAGAACTGTCATTATTTGACCTATTTTCTAGTTCCCTAGAAGACCCCACTTGTAATACTGTGTGTGTGTGTGTGTGTGTGTGTGTGTGTTTACTGGGGATTGGATCCAAGGGTGCTCTACTTCTGAGCTACACCCCCAGCCCTTTATTTATTTATTTATTATTTTATTTTATTTTGAAACAGAATCTCACTAAGTTAGACCTCAAACCTGCAATCCTTGTGTCTCAACCTTTCAACTACTGTGATTACAGGGGTGTGTCACCATGCCTGGATTACAGGGCTATCTTTATTTTACCTCAGACCTTGCCCAGACCAGAAAGCCTTTCCCTAGGGGAATTTTTTAAAAACATCCAGAGGCAATTGGCTGCCTGGGATGGTGAATAACATTTGGGGCAAAGAATAGACCAACAAAAAACCTTAAGAAAAAGCTAGGGAATTAGGTGAACTTGGGAATATTGAAAAGCTCCAATATTCTTCTGGAAATCTTGCAATGTTCTTCTGGAAGCACTGTACAAGCAGGAAATGAAGGCTAAGGCAGAGTTGACAACTGCCTTGCTGAGTGTTAAAGGTCCAGTACACACAGAGCCTCTTTTCAAAATCTGAGTGTTTAAGGAAATCTCTGCCCAGACATTAGCTGACCACTAAACTACAGAGTAGAGCTGATGGTGGCAACTCATAACAAAGAATACACACTTCATATAATTAGTTCATAAAAACCTCTAAACAATAACAAATCCTGAAGAGGGAGTACAGTCTGATTTCCTGAGTTCCACATTGTATTATTTTAAATGACTGACAGTTTTCAACCAAAAAAAGAGACACACATAGAAATAAGGAAATACAGACCATACACAGGGGATAAGAACAATAGAATATGTCCATAAGGGAGCTTAAACATTGGACTTACTAGACTAAGATATAAAATATTCTCAAAGAATTAAAGGAACCAAAAGAAAGTAGAACCATGTTACACCAAATACAGAATATCAACAAAGAGAAGGAAATTATAAAAAAAGAAATAGAAATTCTGAAGTTGAAAACTACCATAACTGAAATGAAAAATTTACTAGGGAACAGCAGCAGATTTGAAGATAAAATATGAAGATAGAAGAATAAACATACTTGGAATTGAAACCAATTGAGTTTATCCAGACTGAAAAAAAAAAAACAAAAAAAAAATGAACAATACAAAGTGTAGGCAAGAATGTGGAGAAATTTGAGTCCTCACACATTGCTGAGGGAAATGCAAAATGATGCAACTGCTCTGGACAACAGTCTAGCAGCTCCTCCAGAGGTTAAATGTAAAGTTGCCATATGACCCCAGAGTTCTTTCCCTTGGTAAATATCCAAGGTAATTGAGAATGTATGGCCAAATACAAATTCATACACCAACTTTCATAGCAGCATTATTTATAGTAGCCCAAAAGGGAAATAACCCAAATGTTTGTCAGCTGGCAAATGAATAAACAAAATTTGGTATATCCATACAATAGACCATTATTCTGCCATTTAAAGAATGGAATACTGACCCATACCATAGCGTGGGTGAACTCTGGAAACCTCACCATGCCGAGTGAAATAAGCCAGAGAGAGACCGTGTATTCTGTGATTCCGTTATATAAATGGAATATGGATATGTCTAGAAAAGGCAAATCCATAGAACAAGTAAGTAGATGGTGGTTACTGGGGGCCAGAGGAAGGAAGAGTTGGGGGATGCACCTGTTGACAGGTGCAGGGATTCTTTTTGGTGTGATGAAAATTCTTTGGAATTAGCTTGTGACAGTCACACAACCTTGGGAATATCAACAAATACTGGGCTCTACTTATTTTTTTTTTTTTGCGGTACTGGGGATTGAACCCAGGGGCATTCTACCTCCAAGCTACACCCCCAGCTGTATTTTTTTATTTTTTATTTTGAAACAGGGTCTCACTAAGTTGAGGAGGGCCTCACTAAGTAGCTGAGGCTGGCTGTGAACCTGAATCCTCTGGTCTCAGCCTCCCAAGTACTGGGATTACAAGCATGTGCCACCATTCCTGGCTTGGGCTTTACTTTTTAAAAACAACCCTTAGGTTAAAGTCTAACCCTAAAAAGAGGGCAGCATTCTTCTTATTTAATGCTTTAGAGATTTAATGCTTTAGAGATTAGAGATCTCAAAAGTATCTGCTAATAACTAAACAACTTAAATCAATTATTTTAGATCCAGGTCTAAGTAGAAACCAATTTCAAATGGGCTGCCCCTCCCATTTTTCTAGTTAGTTATACTAATTAACTAGAATTGCCACTGAGCTTCAATTAATTTTCCAAAAACTGCATGTCTTAAATATGTAAACTGTGAGTCACACTGTAATGACTTCATAGTAAGTCATAAATAAATGCACTTATTTAAAAATTTGTAGCACACACTAGAGGTGATAATCTAATTTGAAATATCTTGTTAATTTGAATGTACAGAGTTTGAAAGTTTCAGATTCTGAGGTATAGATGATAAATAGGTACATCTACAGCTGATGCTTGGGATAAGCCCACCTTCAGGAGAAAGCTTTAAGATAATTTATTAAATATTTAATACCTAAATCTAATACCTAATTATAATTTGACAAAATCAAAATATCTCTCCCTCCCCTCTTTTATTAAAGTAGGTAAAAATAGGTCAACATTCATCTTCAACTTTTCAATTTGACATATATATATTAGTTTCAAACTGTAAAGAATAACTTAAGCCCTGCATGGTGATACATGCCTGTAATCACAGTACTTGGGAGGCTAAGACAAGAGGATCGCAGGTTCGAGGCCAGCCTCAAAAACTTAGCAAGACCCTGTTTAAAAAAGGGTGGGGGTAGGGCTTGGAGTAGCTTGGAATAAAATGGCCCTGGGCTCAATCCCCAGTACCAATAATAATAATTAATAATAATAAAATAATAGTAATAATAATAAGCATTAATTAGCTCAGCTGTTTGAGAGGACTGTTCAAGTTGTGATCTGGGCTTTTCTTTTGATACTTGCTACGGTTGGCAGCCATCTGGCATGCCAGAGGACAGTAGTGTCCACTTGCATGTTGTGCTTTTGTGTTGCCCTGGTTACAGGGATGTTCCTGCCAGGAAGCTGCCTGCCTGTCCCAGGAAATCAGCCACAGAATGTGTGATGAGATGGTGTGTTGGGGAAAGAGGGAACACAAAAGAACAAAAAGGCCTGGAAGGTGCCCGGTCCCTTCGTGCAAGGCCCGATGCTGCCACCTAGTGGGAAAACTTTAGAAAGTACATTGTATAATGAATGGACGCAGACCACGGTAGAGCAGAATCCTGAGACAAACTCACCACATAAAATGTGTTTAAAACCTAAACCTACTTTAAGCAATAATTACGGGAGTGCAGGTTATCTCTGTATTAAGTGGGTGCAGTTTATCTATGTATTAAGGCTGAACAACAACTTGGAAGGTTCTTTTAAAAAGTAGTTTTGAGCCAGGCGTGGTGGCACATTTTATTACTACATCATTAATGTCACAAAAGGAAACATGTTGGGTTTTAAACATTTTTTAATGGGGAGAGAAAAGTTATATGTAATTTGTGTGTGTGTGTGTGTGTGTGTGTGTGTGTGTATGTGTGTATGTTACTGAGGATTAAACTCAGGGACATTCTACCTCTGAGCTACATTCCCAGCACACCCCCCACTTTTTTCTTAAGCAGGGTCTCTCACTCTGTTGCTGAGGCTGGCTTCAAGTCTGTGATCCTCTTATCTCAGCCTCCCAAGTACTGGGATTGCAAGCATGCCCCACCATGCCCAGCTGAAAATTTATATTTTTAAATAAATTTTAAGAAGTGTTTAATGCAGAAGTGATAATCAAGTTAATTCATGTTTCCATAGGTATGAAATGTAACAGCTGGATTTGAGACTATAAAAAAAGAGATATGAGGGTCAGATTCAGATTTCAGAAGAACTAGTGTGCTTGTTCATTTTAGAGTCTCCCTCTACCTAACTCCACTTCAGAGACAAGACTTAGAAAAGGTGAGGTGGGCCTGGAGGCGTAGGTGAGACTGAGGAGTTCTAAACAGTGGCAGGAGTTTCTGGAAACCAATTTGATTTTATATTTGGGAGCTACATGCTCACTCAGTACATTCCTTCCAGGTGAGTAATGATGATAAAGAAATATATCTTTAGTTGGGTCCGTAGCAGATGAGCCTAATGAGATTCACTGTTGTTATTAGCATATCCCAAAGAAATCTTCCTGAGGGATGTTCAAGAGTCCGCTTTTTTTAATTCTTAGGAGAACTTTAAAAACCAGTCGTGGGTCCAGTTACTGACATGAGCTTAAAATTTGAGTTTAAGATACATGGTAAGTATTAAACTTTGGCAGTCAAAAAATGAAATAGTGACATTTCCTTTCTACATTCACTTGGAAATAAATGAGATAAAAAGAAAATCTGCTTTTACATGAAGATAAAAAGGTTTTCTTTAGCCAGGCGTGGCGGTGCATGCTTGTAATCCCAGTACTTGGGAGGCTGAAACAGGAGGATCGCAGGTTCGCGACCAGCCTCAGCTACTTTAGGGAGACCCTCAGCTATTTAGTGAGGCCCTCTGCAACTCAGTGAGACCCTATTTCAAAAATAAAGAACAAAAATAGGGCTGGGGGTGTAGCTTGGAGGTAGAATGCCCCTGGATTCAATTCCTAGTACCGCAAAAAAAAAAAAGTTTTCTTTAATAAAAGGAAGAAAATTTTTGGTCCAAAATAAAATAGCAAATGCAGAGTGATAGAATGGGTTTCATAGTGTATGTGTGCAAAAGATTGGATTTGTATGTAACAGTTATCGGAACCAAGTAATTTTAAGTTCTAGCCAGAGCACACAATTATCCACAGCAAGAAGCACAATCGTGTGCGCTCTCCCCGGCACTGGTCACGTTCTGGTATCCAGTTCTGGGATGGCACAAGCCAGGCACATGACTGACGGTTGGAGAAGCTGAGAATGCATCCATTGAAAATATTTGTTGAAAGGTATTCAACCAGGATTCACCGGATGCCTACTAAGTGACAGGTACCGGTCTAGGCACTAGGGATATAACAGTGAACAAAACCGATAAACATCCTTATAATAATGGAACTTACATTTAGGGAGAAGTTAGGAGGAAGTAGGAAGAACAGAGTAAAATAAATAATGATAATTTCAGAGAAAATCAAGGTGGAGGCCTGACGGTAAGGTTTGGCAGTTTAAATACATGATTAAAGGAAGAGCTCCTTTAACTGCGTATTTGAAGATAAAAGAAACTGATCTTTGGGCAAGGACCTACAGTTTAGGGAGTGTGGTCAGTGTGAAGGGCATTTCAGGGAGGGGAGACCTTGCACAGAGAGGAGTGAGCAGAGGAGAGCCCGGGATGAAGGCTGGGGCGGGGGCATGCAGCTGGGAGGTAGTGGGCACAGACAATTTAGGACCTTTTCAGCTCTTGTTTTGGACTCTAGGCTGGAAAGCCTCTGGAGCGCTTCATGTACAGGGCTAATTGGCCTCTTTATCCTTCAGCAGAACACTTCTGCCTGCTGTTCATTGATGCAGCGTATAGCAAGATAGGTCAGGAAGCCGGGGTGTTAGACGCCAAGGGAAATAAATGCTGCTGCATGGCCCCGGTGGGCACAGGGAGGTGGTGAGCAGTGGCCGGCTTCCAGGCATTTTGGAAGGTTGAGTCCTGAGGGTGAGAGAGAGGCTGACCCGGGAACTGTCACTGAGATAGGTAAGACTGAGCGGAGCAGGTTTTAGGAGCAGGAGCAGGGACCTAGACCTAAGGTGCGTGGGCGGAGATGTTCCGCCATTGCTGTGGGTTCAGCAGAGGAGTCTTAGGGTGAGCAGAGAGGGGGGCAGGATTCACTTTGATCCCCGAGAGAGGAAGGAGGCTGGCGAGGAAAGGAGTTCCTGCTGCCTGATGTAAGGGCAGGCTGGTGTTGGTGGCAGGGGTCCGCATGCCGCAGAGTAAGAGTACCAGTCAGCCAAGGTCGCCGTGGAGAAGGCTGTAGGGCCAGGGGAAGAGACAGCAGGGGACAGGGCTGAGGGCGAGGGGCCCCCAGCCAAGTAGGGGAGCACTTTGGGTGCAAGAAGCCCTTGTCCTCATCCAGCTCAGCGTGGCCCCCCTCCTCAGATGATCCTTCCTTCCTTCCTTCCTTCCTTCCTTCCTTCCTCCCTCCCTCCCTCCCTCCCTCCCTCCCTCCCTCCCTCTGTTTTGTTTTGTGTTTTGTTTTGAACCTTGTCTTGCTAGGTTACTAAGGGTCTTACTAAGCTGCTGAGGCTAGCCTTGAACCTGTGATCCTCCTGTCTCAGCCTCCCAAGTACTGGGATTACAGACATGCACCACCACATCCGGTTTCCTCTGATGATTTCTAAACAAACCTCAGACCTTCTTTATTTGCTACCAGGGAAAATTTTCAGGTAGATGTGAAAGCCAAAGTGCTTCCCTTTGTGCGCTGTCCCTTAAAGCAAGGTGGTGTGAAGGCTTTTACTGTCCTGTAATAATAGTGAACCACACAGGAAAAGGTATAGACCACAGTAGACGGAGCTCTGGTCTCCAGTCTTCCGTCATCCCTCCTCTTGCAAGGCTGATGGAGGGCCCACTGCTGTGTCTACAGGGAGTGGGACAGACGCAGCCTGTTCCTCTGCGGTGGGCTCCAGTTTTAAACACCACAACCATTGCTGGTTCAGAAACAATTGCAATTTTAACTATAATGTGAGAAGGTCTAGTGCACTGGGGAAAGCTGAAACTTTACTGCCGTCGTTTCAAGATTCTTGCATATTGTTGTGTAACTGCTTCCGTAAACTGCCATACTTCCTGTTTGTCAAAGTGAGCACTAGGGATTAATTAGGTCACAAGCCGGGCTGCTGACTTGTCCTCTTGACCGCTGTGACCTCTCGTGAGAGTCATTTGGCCACTTCCAGAGCAGACTGTGCCGAGCCTGGACTCCTGGCCACCTGACTCTTGGACTCCATTGCTCTGTAGCAGGTCATCGCTGTGATTCTCCTGCCGTCATTTGCTGGTGTTCACACTGACACATGTGCCTGCCCACCACTCTTTCTGCTACTAGCCACCTGAACCCGAGCTGACCCCAGCTCCGTCCCTTAGCGTCTGCCTCCTCGAGCACAGTGCTGCTGGGTGCTGGCGTGCTCACTCAGGAGAGCACAGTGCTCTTCTGGTTTTTTTTTTTCTTTCCCTCAAATCTTGCGGGCGGGGTTAGGACACTCACAGGTGATTATTGTTTGGCAAAAGTTCCACAGATGACTTTTTTTGGGGGGGCGGTACTGGGGATTGAAGCCAGGGGCATTCTACCTCCGAGCTACACCTCCAGCCCTATTTTTTAGTCTTTATTTGAAACAGGGTCTCATTAAGTTGCAGAGGGCCTAAGTAGCTGAGGCTGGCCGCGAACCTGCGATCCTCCTGTCTCAGCCTCCCAAGTACTGGGATTACAGGTGTGCGCCATCACGCTCAGCTTTTTTATTTTAAAATCTAATTTGTTAGCCGGGCGTGGTGGCGCACGCTTGTAATCCCAGTATTTGGGAGACTGAAACAGGAGGATCACAGGTTCCCCGCCATCCTCAGCTACTTAGTGAGGCCCTCCACAACTTAGTGAGACCCTGTTTCAAAATAAAAGAATAAAAAAAATAGGGCTGCAGGTGTAGCTTGGAGGTAGAAGTCCCTGGGTTCAATCCCCAGTACCGCAAAAAAAAAAAAAAAATCTAATTTGCTTTAACAAAGAAGCTTCTCTAGTTAATAACTTTACTATTTACCCTACGATCCTGTTACACCAACTCAAAGTGGAATGCTTTTCTTATACACATTTTTATTTCGATTTTAGCATTGTGATTTCCTTCTCTCATAGATGTCCTCTTTGAGGAATGAAAAGCGAGGCTCATCCTATCTCATCTCTGCCCCAGAAGGTGGCGCAGTGGAACTTGCTGACCAGCACTCTCAGGGCCCGGGAGCCTATTACATGGAGACCTACTTAAAAAAGAAGCGAGTGTACTGAGCTAAGTTTTCTCCTTCTAACCTCCTGAGGTTCTTTGCAGTATCTCTGCTGTTCATCGCTGCCTTAACTTCATTCAAACTAGCCATATCCTATAAATACGGGTTTATAATCTCCCAGAGGGAACTGTGTCGTGCAGCAGGCAGAATTGCCAAATCAGAAATAAATAGCAATAAGAAGAAACATCGAGGACATTTTCCACTAGAATTAGACGCATCTTAATCCATGTGATAGTAACTTCCAGTCCATTGGAGAAACTAACAGTGTTCCAATATTCCTTGCTTTAGGACTGTGAACAATTTTGACGTCACATATAAAAGTTTGAAGCAATAAATGGGAAACAGTCTTGTTTCCTTAGCCTTAGAATGAATTTCTTAAAAGCCAATGTGCATTTCAATTTACTTTCCCTAGAAGTAATCTCATTTATAGATTTTTCTAGAACTACAAGGGTGCAAGTACCAAATGTGGTGATGGTAATGCTATAAAGATGCTCTTCATGCAAACTTCCTTCTTGCCCCTGCACCAGTCATGCAATAGTAAACCTAACGAAAGTGACGGTGAGGTCCAAGGTCCACACCACCGCAGATGCTTGACCATGTTGTTTACTGCTTATACCTTTTGTGAAAAACACAAGGTATTTTAGGAAAAGTAACTTTGGTGATCTAATACAGGGGTTGGCAACTACACCCTAGGGCCACATTGGGTCCACCACATATATTTGTGCTGCCTGCAAGATAAGGAGGATTGTTTCTATTTTTGAATAGTGATGAGGGTGGGGAAACTTATAAAACTTTCATGAATTCAAATTTCAGTGTCCACTACATTTTATTGGAACACAGCCATGCTCACTCATTTAAATATCCTCTGTAGTTACTTTTGTGGTACAGTCGCAGTACTGAGTAGCTTCAACAGATGCTGTGGCCTGCAAAAGCCTAAAATAGTTATTGTCTGGCGCTTCCTAAAGAAAGTTTGCTGACCCCTGATCCAGTGGCGCTGTTTACCGGAAGAAAAACCTTTGAGACAGACTTGTATCTGGCAAGGAATACAGGTTTCTATGCCTCATTTGATAGCATAGACTAGTGATGATCTAATTACTACACAGGACCATTTAAGTCATCAAATGCCCTATTTCTACAACACAGTAAAGCAGTCAATATTGTCCTTTCTGAAAGAGTCTTATGGAGATATAGTATTTATAACCATTTTGAGCTAAGCTATACCTCACTCTCTGGTTTGTCTCTAATTCTCTGGTAGCGTTTTAGGCTGAAAAACATCAGCTATTTAACCCAATCTACTTCTGAAAGAACTTTTGTCTTTAGCAATGTGACTTTTGACATTACCATTTTCTGAAGACCTTGGTATTAAATGCATGAGAAAGGTTTTTGTCATCTAGAAATTTCTTTGTTCATTCTTATGAGACTGAAATTGATTGAATTTGGGATCTTGATGATCCTACTGTTTAGGATCAGATCACTAAAATACCATGCCCTTCGGGGGACTTGTTTTTGACAATGATATAGATATCCTGCTTTAATGATGAAGTCTAGAAATGGTTACATATATTGTATGCTTTGTAAAGAATTTTATTTGGTCTAATTTATTGCACACAGTAGCTTCTGTTGGAAAAAAAAGACAGCTAGAGAGTTTACAACAATTTCTAAGCAGTATACTACCTATAAGTAACTGATGAGGATTAGGCATGAGTGGCACAGCAGACGGCGCGCGACCGCGCTGTGCCCAGCACTGCTCCTTCGCATTCTCCTGTTGTGTTTCGCCTCTTCAGTGCGTAGCACACCTCTGCTCCAGTGCAAACAGAAGAAAGGGAAGATGGTGAATTTTACATCAAAACTACAAACTGAGAGCAGGAAGGGGCTGGAAGAATGACACAGAACTGTTCCGGACTACAGCACCTGTAGTTCTGCCATCCATGCTGGCCTGTGCCCCGTTAATAACAGAGAAGTGCAACTCAAGTGGTGTCAGTACCAAGGATCATTTCCCAGCCCTTCCCCCGACCAAAAAATCTATACTGTTATTTTTCTATGTAAGTGAATTGTTTGAGATGCTTTGAAAATGAAAACTTAATATTAAAAGGCATATGCATGTGAAGTTTTTAGTACATTTATTTGTATAAAGAGTAAACAAAGTGCATATAGAATGGCCACAGGTTTGACACAGACAGAGACCTTGGTGACGGAGGGCAACTGAACAGATTTAAATGGCAAGTTTATTGCTGCCATCAAAGCAATCCTGAACTCTTGTTTTGGGCTCAAAAGGTGAAAAGATGTCGCACAAATACTAGACAGCATTAACAAAGTTTTTCAGACTCTTGGTCATAAAGGACTTTATGGTTCACATTGGTTCAGAAACTAAACATTTTTGATTACCCAACTACCTCCAAGCACACTGAAATCTGTCTAGTGGGTCCTGAACGCCAGAGTGCTTCAGGCCCTGTCTTTTCTTCTAAGTTTTGCAGCATAGGGTGACGGTCAGAATAGTGATTGGCCCTTGTAGGTGGGTGGTAAGTATCGAAATGCTCCAAGAACAGTGTAACGTATGTGGTGTGCATCCTGTTTGCACACAGCATCTGAAACCAATGCTGGAACATTGCCCCAAAGTGGTAGCGTTACACATTGATGTTTCTTAAAAGCACGTGGAATAGCGCCTGGGTTGGGGGAGTCCGTCTGATTAAAGTTGACTGCTTAGGAAAGCACTGGCACGGGCTTAGTTCTGAAGAAGTTGCATGCAGCAGAGGTTCGACTCCATGCTGTCCCCCTGTGCAGAGCCAGTCTGCTCGAGAGCGGGTACCGGTGGTCAGCCAGGGGGAAGCAGCCGAGCCACTGGAGAAACAGCTTGATGTTTCAGTCCTATTGGTGATAGGCGTACACTCATTTTTTTTTGTACAGAAACAATAGTACACTAACTGGTATCTAATATCTTAAGAATGCTTGGTTTATCGCTGTATAGATTCTGAAAATTGAGGGCATGTTAAGAGCATCGGCTAAGTCCATCAATTTCTGTGCAAGATTAACGTGCCAGGAAAACATCACAGGTCAACTGGCAGTGGGGAAGAGCAACTGTCTTGAGCTCTTTCTTTGGTCAGTTCCTCTTATTTTCACAAATCCTGTTTTGGTAAATACTGGTGACAATGAACTCGCTAGAGGAAACGGTGGTATATTCTTTCCACAAGGAGGAGTGCTTAAGTGCTTTATAGGTCATTATTTGGCTGTCATTATTTGTCACTAAATTTAATAGGTACCAGATTAAAAGAGGGCTTTTATACATGTTAAGCAACCACAGCTTACTTTATCCATGTATAGGTACTCCAGTATTTGTTGACTGACTTTTTAGACAGAATACAAATTTTTTTCATAATTTTTTAAATGCCTTGGGTATTTGTTGGGGAGGATGACTTGATAAACAGTGGAATTTAAATAGGATTCATGCTTCCTATTTTAAAAGTGCTTCAAATCCTTCAATAAGGCTCTGAAAGGTTGTCCGGTTAGATGGTTGTAATTCCCAGCATTTTCTCATAAGTTGATAAACCTATTAAAATGAAAGCAATAGTAATAAAATGTTGTTAGACTGGGAGGCTTTTAAAAAATTACAGAAACATCAAGAGTAAGAAAATAATTTTGGAAATGTAAGGAGATGACTTTTCGTTAAGACTAGAAAACAAGAGTATCTGAATAATTTAAAATATAGGAAATGTGATACAACTAAAGTATATATAGTGTTAACATTTGAGAAGCTCATGGGCTGGCTGACCTTCAGCCAAATCCAGGAGACCACTGTGACGAGTGATGGGCGCAGGTGAGTCTCGGTTTAGACTCTGCCTCGCCACACTGGCTGCCTCGCCCTTGGACGCATGCTACTCAGTGTGTCTTAAATAATCTACAGAGCTTAGTCTCAGAGGCTCAATTAACTTACAGAAAACAGAATAAATATTATAAATGCTATTAGTAAGTGGGATAAGCTTACACACAAAAATGCAATTATATGTATTTTTTTATAACAAGGTGACACGAATCATCCACACACCTTCAGGGTAGGTGTGTGGATGAACAGGGGAGCCTCCTTCTGGAGGGAATCCTTGCTTTGAACATCACTATCATCTGCCCCAGAGATGATTTCTTAGATGTCTTACCTGAAATCTAGCCTCAGAAAACTATTTTAAAGGTGTTTTCTACTCTCTCCCCCCACTCCCTGCCCACTCCCGTCCTTTGCTGGGTAACTCAATGAAGAAAACATAAATACCTGATCGGGACAGTTAGGCGGACATGGCAAACGTTTCCCTTCCTTCAATGTATTCACAAGTCTTGTTACTGTCATCTGGCCTTGAGTTGGGCCTATCATTTTCAGGAACAGCTACGTAAAATAAAACCAAACAAGATATTTTACTTTGCACATACGTATATAAAACCCAAACAGATTAAGATATAATATTTTAGAATTAACTGGAAATTAGAATAATAATAAAAATGTTTTCCTCCCTAAGTAACTTTAAATGAAAATCTGAAATCCTTCTTAGCTCCCAGGGATCAGTCTGGAATCAATGTCGTAGATTCTACCAGCCACTGCTGCCCACCAAGGTCATTCAGTGGACATGGTCTAATTCAGAAATGAGGGAGGCATGAACAGCTCCTCCCCAATGCCACCCCACTTCACCCACACTCCCACCAAACAGCACAGGTAAGATCCAGCTGGAGTTAAATGGAAAAGTGCCATTTCCCTTTCCAAAACTGACTAGATTCCATTTAGAAGCAAAACTTAGAAAGCCGAGGAATGGACACATTTTAACTGGGCTCTGTATTCAGATGAACTGACAAGACTTACGGCCATGGGACTAGAATCCGAATCACAGTATGTAAGCAACTCATGCAGGGTCACTCCGAAAGACCAGACATCAGAGGCAATATAAAATTTACACTGAATTAAACATTCTGGAGCGTACCTGAAAGAAAGCAGAATGTGAGCCCTCGTTTCCTAGGAGAGAGACTCCAACAAACATTCTGAGTAGCTCAGAAAAACCTCCCCTTTGGTCCTTGAATTTAATACTTGAGGCATCGAGTGTGTTGGGGATCAGTCACATAGTGCTGCTGTGGGGCATGTCTGACATATAGAACAGTAGCCTTTACAGGCACTTGGGAGCACGGATTTGCCCCCAGATAAGATCAGTGTGTGCTCTTGTCCCTGACACGCGCTCTCACTGTGGAGGAAGAGAAGGAGGTCACAGGAAGACGAGCCCCAGGTCTGATTTCTTGCAACTTTCTGGGTCAGCAGGGACCTCACCAGCCCATCTTCTTCCAGCATTATCTACTTAAAATTTAAAACCTCTATCCCTCAGTCTGCAACAGTACCCCACTGCTCTTGGGATGAAGTCCTCGCTCCTAGCCCAGCTTCCTACACTCTGACTGAGCCTCTTGCAGACCTCTGCCCCTTCTTGATTCACTCCTTCCAAGTTTATTTCAGTTCCTGTCTCATTCCTATTAGTTACCCATGCCTCCTTCCAGTCATCCCTGTGAATCCCCATGAATCTTTCAGATTTCATCCAAACACTCAAGGCTTCCAGAAACCCGGGCCTGAACCCTCCACGCTTATTAATCCATGAAGCTGGCTGCCTCTGTCAGTAAACTGTGAACTTGCTCTACTTGGTCACCACATCTCCAGTACCTGGCCCAGATACATATTTTTTTAAGTGAATGAAGGAAGGTCCAGGCCCTGTAGATGGGAAAGATTGGCTTGTGTCTGCAGGATGTACCTGGGGGTGCTGCTCAGCCCTGTGGGGGTGGGGTGGAACACTCCAGGCTGAGAGGTGGTTGCAGGCCATGGGTGTGCCCTGCTAATAACCAGGATGGCTGGTGATTCAGCAGAGATGGTCAAGTCTCCCATCAATTTTGCTCTCTCCAGGACTTCCCTGACTCTGTTCAATGCCCACTCTGCTACCCCTTGCCCCTTCTCCCACCTCCCCTGCAGCCCTCCCTTGCAAGGACGTGCTTAAGAAGGAGCCAGGCCTACTCCACCTGCTCACCATTGGGAGGACTGGGGCAGATGCTGAGCTGGTGGTCTGACCTCTCCCATTCCTGGGAAGAGGGTACCATCAAAACCCAGGCGTTTGTGTAAGCTCCTTTCAGTGAAGCAGCCTGAATGGTATTTTTTAAAGGTAAATACCAATGAATTCCAACTTATCTCTCTAACCTCTTTTCAGGCCAGAGGAATAAGAGACATTAGTATAGCCAGAAAGAACCTATCAAAACAGTGTAAGCCCTGCATCACCGATGAACTGTAGCTGTCTGATTTAGTTACCAAAACACAGGGCTGTCCCGGTCGTCCTTGACTGTGTAGTACTCCTTATCGGTTTCGATTGCTTTGGTTAAACCAAAGTCTCCAATTTTCACTTGGTGTTCACTCTCAACAAGGACATTTCTTGCTGCCAAGTCCCGGTGAACGTATTGCCGAGAACCCAAATAGTCCATCCCCTAAGAGAGAAGCCAAGGTCAAGAACATTGCTAAAGTCATTTCAGATTATATTTTGTATCTATTAATTCATTTCTAAAAACCCCAGAAATATCATTTCATTCACATCACTGACAATTTTTGTGGTTTGTACTTTTAAGCAAGAGTAATAAAATCAAACTGATTCAAAGAAATTCACATTTTAAAGCAGTCATACTTAACAAATCCTTCACTTTTCCAGTAGAGGCTCATTTTTCATCCAAAAAGTACAGAGCAAAATAAACTCAGGACAATTACTACAAAGTCCCACTTGTGCTCCAATTACAAACCAATTACCCAGGGCAGAATGTCTGGCTTTTTTTTAAACATGCTTTCTTCCTTTCTTTTTACCTTGCAAATCTGAACAGCATATTTTAGCTGCTGTTTAAGGTTAATTTTGTTCTTATTCTTTGGAAGATATTCCTTAAGGCTTCCCGAAGGCAGAAATTCCATGATGAGCTTGATGCCATTTCCTCCTGTTTAGAAAAAAAGCACATCAGCATGGGGCTGCCAAATAGGGAGGAGCCTAGAATCTGGAGACAGAATAGGGAGGAGCCTATGATCTGGAGACAGAATAGGGAGGAGCCTACGATCTGGAGACAGAATAGGGAGGAGCCTAGGATCTGGAGACTGAGGGCCCGGGGTGGGTTCAGCTTCGCTCTGAAGCACAGGCAGGCTCCTAGCCTCTTTCAGCGCAGGACCCTCAGCAGTGGACAGGGATGGCAACTCTTAGCTTACACCTTAGTCACAAGCATCACTGGTTTTTAAAATTGTGAGCCACATCCTTCCACTACTAGTCTTAAAGGACATACATGAGTGGAACACTGGCTTGCAAGTAAGATGCAAGTGTTAGTAAATACTGCCACTATTAAATGCTACTTGCCACCTTGACTTAGACAAGTATAACAATGCCCTAGCTCGTACTGGATCCGAGGAATAGGGAAAGGGGGTGGGGAGGCTGACTTCCACATGGCATCAGTGCAGATCCTGGGTGGGTGAGGGCCAAGTCCAACCCCCAGCATGGGTGTATGAACCCTGGACAGTCAAGGGGAGAGACTCCCTGGCTGGGAGGAGGGTGCGTCGCTTCCCCGGGAGGCCTGCAGTGCTGAGGGACTGGACGGGGTGCAACCTGGAAGCCCTGCCAGGCAAGGAGCCATGGCTGGTGTGTTCAGGTGATCTGGAGGAGGCCGAGGGCTGCCTGCCGCGCACTGGCCTTTGTGGCCAGGGAGCCGCTGTCTTTACATCAGGCCCCCTTCGCACAACGTACCGTCCTCGGTGCAGATCCCTTTGTACTTCACGATGTTCTCATGATAGAGGTTCCTCAGGATTTCTATTTCCTTCTTCAGATCAGCTATGTGGTTACCTCCACTCTCGGGCTTTAGGGACTTGACAGCTACCTGCTCCCCTGTGTTGTCCCCCTCTGGGTCATACCTGCAGAGCTCAACCTTCCCAAAGTGGCCCTAGAGAGAAAAATGCACACGTCATCAGAGAAGTCCCAGCCTAGGCCAGCTGGAACACACCGAGAAAACAAGTCTCCCTCCTCAGGGCTGGTCCCCATGAAGGCAGGGGCTAGTTAACAGCACAGTCTGACCTCTGCAGGCAGAAGGCTCTCACCTGGACTCTGCCCACCCACCGCTCCCCTGGCCTCACTCCCCTGTTACTGAGCTAAGACAAGGGAAACAGCAGCTGAATGATGAATCCACACGCCGATCCCAGTTTCCACGAAAATGTAACCCACAAGGGGAGGAAGGGCCTCTGGACCTGCAAGACAACTGGGGCATTCTCTGACAGCCTGGGGTCCACACTACAATCCCTTTAAAAGCCATGGGACTGGACCCCAGCTAAGCCACTGACTGGTGACGTTGGCTGGCGCTGTCACCCAGCCTTCCGAGCTGCTCCTGCAGTGCTTTCCAACAAAGCAGTGATGTGCCCCCCAGGGGTGCTGTGAGGACTGAGAACTGTGCTTGTGACACTGCCTCGCACAGATGCTGGCACACAGCACATACTCGAGGCGCACCACAGTCTATTCAATTAAATCAACTACAGATCTGTATAAAAACATAAATCCTTGGGGCCTCTCTGGGCACATTAACTGTTGGAAACTCCCATTCAAGGTCTGAAGGAAAGGCCAATAGTCTGTCTTGGCATTCTGTGTAGTAAATCCATCCCTTGCTTAAAGAGCCTCACAGAGCTGAGTGCCATAGTGCACACCCGTCATCCCAGTACTTGCGAGGCTGAGACAGGAGGATCACAGGTTCAAAACCAGCCTCAGCAACTTAGCGGGACCCTGTTTCAAAATAAAAAATAAAATAGGGCTGGAGGTTTAGCTCAGAGGTAGAATGCCCCTGGGTTCAATCCCTAGTACCACCAAAAGTAAATAAATGGCCTCATAGGATATTTATCCTCAGAAAAGTCAGAGAGAGAGATTTTTCTATTTCAACCCCTGCTGTCTCATAGAGACAGGTCCCTCGAAGGAACTGACCCATGGCCTGTGTATGTCTACAGCCACACGGCAGCAGAGACGTGTGTCCTGGCATGGTCTGTGTATCAAGTGGACTGTGCCAAAATGCAGGCAGGTGCCTTCTCTAATAAACTTTGACCCATAATGAGGAAGAGCAGGGAGCAGCTCTCTGCAGAGAGGTGATGGGCAAGCAGAGAAGGCGGCCGTCAGCCACAGGGAGACGGGTGTAACTTGCCTCTCCCAAGTCACGGATCCGCTTTAGGAAGCGCTTTTCAAAATGTGTGGGATCCACCTCGGTTGTTGGCTTTTTTTCTGAAACAATGTCTGGATCTAATAGAAAAGAAAACAGGTTAAAAAGCAAGTGACGGCCAGGGATTGCACCTCCCCCACCACTCTCCACGCCGTGGCTGGTCGTGCTTAGACGGCGCCAGGCAGGGACTTACTCTGCTCTTCAAGCTTGTTGATGTCCCTCATGATGGCTCGAAAGAAGGGTCTCTGATTGGGGTCATAGTTCATGCAGCGGGTCATCAGGTCAGCCAGCTCTTTGCAGGATGGTGTCACTGGCCTGCACCGGCTTTCATAGAATCTCTCTTTCTGTAAAGAAGAGGAGCACTTGGTGGAAACCGAGGAGGCGCCCTCAAGCCTTCTAGCCCAGGTGAGAAGCAATTACAATCCCTAATTTAATTTGCAACATGTCTGCTGAAAGGTGGATTTTTTTTTTTTCGTGGTACCAGGGATGGAACCCAGGGGCGTTCTACCTCTGAGCTATACCTCCGGCCCTATTTTTTATACTTTATTTTGAAACCGGGTCTCACGAAGTTGCAGAGGGCCTCACTAAGTAGCTGAGGCTGGCCGCGAACCCGGATCCTCTGGTCTCAGCCTCCCAAGTACTGGGATTACAAGCGTGCGCCACCACGCCCAGCTGAACGGTGGATGTCATAAACGTGTTACTGTGGCCTCATTCCAGCATGGGGAAATCTCAGATATGATGCTAGAAAAATTCGAATTCAAGGAGGAGGGGCCATATATCCCCCTCCCCCCGAGACGTGCATTCCAGTGAGGTCAGGCAGCCTTTCTGAAATGCAATGTAGCAACTTGTCTAACAATCTTCAGATTCTTCAAACCCTCTGAATCATGAATTCCAATTACAGAATGACTCAGAAATAAATCAGACATGAGCAAAGACTTATGTACAAAGATATTCCCTGCAGAATTAGATAGAACATTGGGACTTTGAAAACAACACAAATGCCAAATATAAAATTAGTCAAATAAATTAACCCTTATGGAATTAACTCATTAAATTTATAAAAATTATAAGACTTATCAAATCTCATAGGAAAGTACTCATAACATTAAATTTAAAAGACCCCGTATATATAACTATATGGAGCATTGTTACATATATAACTATATGGAGCACTGATTTTTTTATTTAAAAAGAAAAATACAAATGCACTATTAGAAAATATACCAAAGTGTTAAGGGTGATCAGATATAACAGGGATGACTTTTTTAAAATATAGTTTTCTAGTTGGGCATGGTGGCGCATGCTTGTAATCCCAGTACTTGGGAGGCTGAGACAGGAGGATCGCAGGTTCACAGCCGGCCTCGGCAACTTAGTGAGGCCCTCCACAACTTAGACCCTGTTTCAAAATAAAGAATAAAAAATAGGACTGGGGGGGAGTGTAGCTCAGAGGTAGAATGCCCCTGTCAATCCCCAGTACCGCAAAATAAATAAATAGTTTTCTGTATTTTCCAAATTTTCTTCAATGATTTATTATTTTAAAACTCAGGAATAAATAATGTCACTAAGTTGCAGAAGCTTCACTAAGTAGCTGAAGCTGGCTGCGAACCTGCGATCCTCCTGTCTCAGCCTCCCAAGTACTGGGATTACAAGTGTGCGTCACCATACCTGGCTTAATGAAAGTGAACCAGCTATGGTGGCACACACCTGTAATCCCAGTACTTGGGAGGCTGAGACAGGAGGATCAACGCAGGTTCAAGACCAGCCTCAGCAACTTAGTGAGACTCTCAGCAACCTACTGAGACCCTGTTTCAAAACAAAAAATTTTAATGTATTGGGACTGTAGCTTGGAGGTAGAATGCCCCTGGGGTTTGATTCCCAGTATCCCCCTCAAAAAAAAAAAAAACCCACTTCAGTGAAATCACTGCAGTCTTGTTTCTATCCTGTGGCTGGACCCCCAGGGTACTAGATACCATTTGTGGAAACCTTATTATCCTTATTTTAGCCTAAGTCCCCTGCCACCCCAAATATTCTCAAAGGAAGGCAAGGCCTATGTCTATTTCATAGTGTGTACCAGGATGCCTGGTACACAGCAGGAACTTGATAGACACTGTGTGTTAATTTTGCTGAATAACAGGCACTAAAATCTCTGTTGAATGATACAGCAGCAATCTACTTAGGATTGTATGCCTGTCACTCTACTTACTTAGTTATTCTTCACGAGGACTCTACAAAGTAGTTATTATTTATCCCCATTTTACAGATGAAACTGAGGCTCAGGGAAGTTAAGTGGTATCTGTGAGATCACACAGCCAGGAGGCTTGTGGGGTAGATTCAAACCCGTGCCCATCTCTTTCCACAGTGTGACGCTTCCTGATACTTCCAGGTAGGGCCATCGGCAGGGAGTCACCCACTCAGGCCCTGGGAACGCTGCTCACCTCGATCAGCGTCTTGTCTTTCAGGGGGATCTCGCCGTTGTAGCAGATTTCCCAGAGTGTGGTTCCAAAGCTCCATTTGTCGGCAGCCACGCTCAGGTTCTTGGAGTCCTCGACACACTCGGGAGCTATCCACGGGATCCGCTCTATGCACTCTGGAGAAAGACGACAGACGCTTACAGTACAGCCCTCGGGGTCACCGGGGACAGCACCGTCACTGCAGCAAGAACCTAAGCTAATGATGAAACTGTTCCTGGCAGTGTTCCCAAACACGGACCGACTGGCCACGGCCTTCCGAGCCTTGCCCGGCATTTTTCTTTCTTTTTGCAGTACCAGGGATTAAACCCAGGGGTGTTCTACCTCCGGGCTACACCCCCAGCCCTTTTTTTATTCTTTATTTTGAAACAGGGTCTCACGAAGTTGTGGAGGGCCTCACTAAGTAGCTGAGGCTGGCCACAAACCCGGATCCTCCGGTCTCAGCCTCCCAAGTACTGGGATTACAAGCGTGTGCCACCACGCCCGGCTGGGCACTCCTGATACAGCAGTGTGATCAGCCGGCAGCTGGGTACACTCGTCACTGGCCCCTGGGTGGGGGTGAGTGGCCAGTCTTCTGAAGCCCTAGCCTGAGACAGCAGAGCACCCAGAGTGGGCCATCATGGGGGTGGGGCTGGGGGTCAAGGTCATGTGAACAAAGGCTCAGGAAAGAGAAGGTGGGGAAGGAACAGAGGCTGATATAACAGTGCAGCAGCAGCCAGCATGGCCCCTCCCCGCGCCATGGCCGGCAGTGCTGTTTCATGTGGGTTTTCTTTCATTTGAGGGAAGGACGAGGAAAGGAAAGACTGCGGTAAAGAGGTCACATATCCTGTTCTCCCAGCGACCTCTGCGGCCACTGTTTCTGGCTTCTAACCAAGGACAGAGCCAGCAGTCTCAGCAGAGATCCTGCCATGCCCCCTGGAAACCTCTCAGCAGCGCAGTGGCTTCCACCTGACCCCCCACCCCCAGCCTTCTCGGGTCCTTCCTGGTACAGCACGTGCCACGGTGCCCTGGGAACATGTGCCTCCAGCCCCGTGCTATAGCCCGCCTTAGTGAAATCCTGCCGCCTCCCCGAGTCTCCCTCCACCCCAGCTGGACGGCCTCTCCCTCTCCTCTGGATCCTCACAGTGTTTTATGGGCCTCTCTGGGTCCCTCCCCCCACACTGTTCTGCTTATTCTGGGGTCGTCGGTGTCTGCATCTCAGACCCTCACAGAGGACAGCACCCTTGACAGACCCAGGCGTGTCTCTGCCTCAGGACTGGTGGACAATGGCTACATGATCACCATCGAACAGGCAGGGAAGCTCGCCTCCACCCCTGCCAGGAGAGGACCCTTAAGACCTCATTCGCAAGGCTTGCTTTTCATCCTGGCTGCCTGCCAAACTTGGCCCACTCTTTTCTTTTTTTCTTTTTTTTTTTTTTTTTTTGGTGGTACTGGGGATTGAACCCAGGGGCATTTTACCTCCGGGCTACACCCCCAGCCCTATTTTTTATTCTTTATTTTGAAACAGGGTCTCATTAAGTTGCGGAGGGCCTCACTAAGTAGCTGAGGCTGGCCGCAAACCCGGATCCTCCAGTCTCCGCCTCCCAAGTACTGGCATTCCAAGCGTGCGCCACCACGCCCGGCCTTGGCCCCTGTTTGACTAAGTAATGGAGCAAACTCAACATGCTGAGCTGATCAAAACTCAGTGGTGACGGCTGCAGAGGAACTGGCAGGCCACCGTCCCCAGGCCCTGAGCCCACTAGTCCTCCCTGAGTGGCCCACCAGGTAGGAGACAGAGCATGAGCTGTACAGTGAGGGTCTGTGTCTCATTTCCAGGGCTACCCTTTCCTCTGGAGCCTGTGACATGACATAACCTAATCCATAGCCAGGGGTGAGGCCACAGTGCTCACTAGAGAAAGGGGGATGCGGTGCCTCCCAAACTGCCTACTAGCTACGGTGGAGTTCCGGAAGAATGCGGGAGGACCCAGGAGGCCCAGCTCCTGCTCCAGCATCCCTGATGGTCCTCCAGAGCCTGTGGCCCCCTCTGTGCTACCCCAGCTCCTCGATCACAGCGCTGTCGCCATGGGGACCTGACAGCCTTGGCTGGGCTGGCAGGGACCCCTCCCTCAGATCCATATCCCCACCCAGGGCACAGCAGGAACACTGTACACCTGTCTGTTGATTTCCTCTCTGGAGGGAGCCCTAACCCAGCCTAGCCCCTCCCCCACACACCAGGCCCCTGGCTTGGAGTGGGCGGGGGGCGGGGAGGAGAGAGCCACACACCTTGTCTGGACAGTACAGTGACAGGGATGCCGGGGTCGCTGAGCTTGATGAATGGGCCAATCTCACTGTCGATGCCCTCACGGGCCAGGAGGAGGTTTTTAGTACACACGTTACCATGGACAAGGTCTTTATCCTCCTGTAGAACAGAAAGGGTAGGATGACAAGGGGCTGTCTTCCTTCCCCACACCCTAGGTCCAGCCCTAGTCCCTCAGGTCCCTCCCCACTCCCAGTCACAGCCAGGCCCCACTGCCTGGCCTTCCCACCGATGACTCCGTCACTGGGCACATCATACAGTGCCCCTCGGCTCCGGCATCCTCATTAATGAGATGCACGTAATAGTGGAATGTGCCCCACAAGGTTCACTGAGGATTCAAGTGACCAGAATCTAAGACACTGGAACAGCTGGTCCACGACGAGCATCCAGTTAATTTCAGCTCTGACGGATGCTGATGGCTTCACTACTCCTACTCAGGCTGCACCCGCAGCAGGGTCAGTCCTGAGGTGAAGCCATCGCCCCAGAATAGCACTCGTAAATGAGTCTGCAGAATGGCCCAACTACCGTCTTTGCCGCGCACCAGGAATGTGTTCAACCCCAGAGCCTGGGTTCAGGAACCCGAGGGCAGGGCCCCTCCTGCCTGCTTGCCAGTGCCCCCTTCCTGTCACCCGCTACGAGGACATCTGGCTTCTGGTGGGGATCACCACAGACATGAGAACATTCTTACCAGGTAACTCAGGGCGCTGGCCAACTGTTTGGCAACCTTGAACTTCCATGGTGTAGTGAGGACATCGCTCTTTCGATGCATGAAGAGATCCAGGGGCCCCCCCTCCACAAACTCTTCCACCATGATATCTGCAGGCAGGAAAACAGCCTCTTCTGGAACCTTCCATCCATCCGGGACAGTACTCTCCCTCATCCCCTTACAAGAGCCCTCTTTAGTGGACAGGACTCAGCTTCATGGTACACAAATATCCTTGTGAGGTGCAAATGGCAAGGTGTCTCCGAGCTGGACAAGCCTGGTTCAGCTCCACGCTCTGCCACTTCTAAACCGGGTGACCCTGAGCAAGTGAACCTCAGACCCCTTATCTGTAAATATGGAGAAGCAATACCCACACTTCCCAGGGCTCGATGAGGGGGAAAGCCTTGGTTAAGTGTCTAGGCTCCGAGGATGCCCACCATCACTGTTGCTACGCTTATTACTGCACACTGCAATACAGAGGTCAAGCCGCTCGTGTGGCAAAACCTCCCTCCCAGCTAGACTCATGTGTGAGCACGCAGAGTGGCCCACACCACTGGATTTCACAGGGAACGAGGTACTTGGGGTTAAAAAAGTTCATCTTCCAGCTATACCACTCCTGTGCATCTTTCCAAAGGGACTGAAATCAGAGAACTACAGTAACATATGCATACCCATGTTCATAGCAGCATAATTCACAATAGCCAAATTATGGAACCAACCTAGGTGCCCATCAATAGATGAATGGATTTAAAAAATTGTGGGATATACACACAATGGAATTCTACTCAGCAATAAAGAAAAACGAAATTATGTCATTTGCAGGAAAATGGATGGACCTGGAAAACATTATGTTTAGTGAGATTAGCCACTCAGAAAGTGAAGGGTCATGTTTTCATATTAATATGCGGAAAGTAGGGAATAATATGGATACCACAGGGACTTTAGATAATGGAGGAGAAACGCCAGTGGAGCCAGGGAAAGGGGAGGTGGAGCCTTTCTAGGGAAAGGGGAGGCGGGAGAGGGAGGACCAATGAAGGAATTACTTCCATCGACATGTACATCTGTGAGAACACCAATGTTAATCTCAATACCCTGTATGGGGAAGGGGGGCGGGAGAATGGAGAGGGAGCCGGGGGAAGCCCACCAAGTACTGTGTGCATGTATGTCACTATCACTATGAAGTACATTATGATGTGAGACTATAATGCACCAACAGAAGTATATATATATAAAAGAAAGTTCCTCTTCTTCTAAACTTATATTTCAGAGGTGAAGGCCACCCAACAACCTGAAGACAGGTGAGCAGCAGCAGCCAAAGGCCCAGCCCTCAACAATCTGATACCAAGAGAAGCTGGCGGCTGTTCGTGGTTAAGGTCAGCCATCTCTTTCACGGGGGCCCCTGCTTGGCTCCACTGCTGCGGGCTCGTACTCTCCTGTCGCCGCTCTGACTTTCAGGGCAATGGCCTTGTCTCACCTCAGCCCCTGTGTTGAGCACAGTGTGGGCCCAGAGTGGCAGGAAGGAAGTGTTAGAGGAGTGAAAACAAATGGGCTGTAGTTCCATGGCCACCATTAACTCAAACAAATGACCTGCCAAGTACCTCGATCTCTTCAGTTACAAACAGAAAGGCAAGAAGCCCGGGCACCATGAAGGTGCCTTCCCCACCCCACCCCCACCTCCAGGGGCTCCGCAGCCAGGGCCGCCTGCCCCCTTCAAGGGAGAACACACTTACTCTCCACGTCTCGGACACAGACACCATAGAGGTACACGATGTGTTTGTGGGAGACCTGTCTCATCATGCTGGCCGCTTCGAAGAAGGCCTGTGGGAGAGGAAGACAAAGGAATGTCTAGGGTCAGCCTCCACTGCCAGGGGAAAGCGAATGGACCCCAGGAACGCTCACCACTGTCACCACCACCGGCCCTGAAAACTGTTCCCTGACCTTGACTACTTAGAGGCACTGCCTCGCCTTGACCTCTGGGCCAGGCTGACTGGTGTGGGATTCATTTACGAAACCCAACAGGATGCAGAGGGAGGCTGGCAGGCCAAGCTGGCCGACCATCTTCCCATTAGATACCCATGCCCGCCTCCCTCTCTTCCTTTAGACTTGGGGGAAAACATTTCACGCTTAGTACTACATTAGAATATAAGGGAAACCAAGACAGCAGATCTCTGCTCCCGTCTGGCTTTGTCTCTAACAGCCTGTGGGATCCTGGGTAAGTCCTGTGAATCCTCTGGGCTTTCATTTTCCTGTGGGAGCCCTGGACTCCCTCAAGAACTCAGACCCCTTGGCTTGTTCCAGGGCTACAAGGGCCCACGGGGAAGACGGGGAGGAGGAGGGAAGGGAGGGGACAGGCCAGGTAAGAGGGGCTGCTCAACCCACATCCCCGTCAACCCTCCATTGCTAACTTTACACACAAGGCCTATTTGAGATTGCACTGAAGAGAGGAACTCTGACCTAAAGGCACATCTGAGAATCACTAGGTCCAAATGAGGACGAAGGTTCTTCCCAACCCACTGCACTTCCCAGGCCCCAGAAATGGGGAGCATTACCAGAGAAATGTCCCTGTGGCTGGGGTCTAGGACTTTGAGGATCACTTTTATTCTCTTCTCTTCAGCAGTCCCTTCGTCGTCCTTGTAATCCACCAGGGTCCCAGAGTAGATGTGTGTCCTCGTGCCTCTCCCGAGGTGCTCACCCTGCGGGAGGAAGCAGAGCTGGGTGACTTGCCTGCAGCTGCGTGATGGCCAGGGTCTGAGACCGAGTCCTTACTGGGAACGCTGAATACGGACGGGATGGGGCAAAGGAGCCCCAAAGCTCACAGCGTCAGGAGCTGGCTTGGCCAAACACAGCTGTGATGGTTCCTGGGCCCCCGAAGGCAGCCCCTGTACTCCCTAACACCTGTTTTCAACCTGAAGGATCGGCCAGTGGTGAAAACCCAATCTTGACCTATCACAAAATTGCAAACAGTACCATCAACAGCCAGCCACGTCAGCCCACCCCAGGGCTCCAGAGCAGACCCAGGGAGGACCCCACTCAGCGGCCCCTCCACTCTCAGGCTGCAGGGCAAAGTGAGGGGCTTGTAACCCCTTGCTCTACTGCTTCCCGGCCATTTAACGTGGGGACAGTCCTTCACCATGCCCAATCTTGCCCACTCTCTGTAAATGGGATACTAATGGCTGTTATAAGAATCAAATAAGGAGCCAGGAGTGGTGGCACATGCCCATAATCCCTGTACTTGGGAGGCTGAGACAAAAGGATGGCAAGGTTCAAGGACAGCCTCAGCAAATAGTGAGACTCTCAGCAACCTAGCAAGACCCTGTTTCAAAATAAAAAATGAAGCTGGGCGTGGTGGCGCACACTTGTAATCCCAGTACTTGGGAGGCTGAGACCGGAGGATCTGGGTTCACGGCCAGCCTCAGATACTTAGTGAGGCCCTCTGCAATTTAGTGAAACCTTATTTCAAAATAAAGAATAAAAAATAGGGCCGGGGGTGTAGCCCAGAGGTAGAATGCCCCTGGGTTCAATCCCCAGTACCGCAATAAATAAATAAATGAATGAATAAATAAATAAATAAAAATAAAAGATGAAAAGGGATGGGGGTGTGGCTCGGAAGTAGACTGTCCCTGGGTTCAATCCCCAGTACCACACACACACGCACAAAAAGAATCAAATAAGGTACAGACTGTGGCACATGGTGGGTGTGTTTTGAGAGCCACCTAGACCATGTGCTCATTGTTTCTTGCACTAGAGCTGTTCACACCACATCCATCTATCCAGCGTGTGTGTACAAGGGCACATCCATGCTACACTTTTACAACAGTGACACATCTGCCCCAGCAATCCCACAGAGAAGGAGATGTGACGACAGGCAGAGACTGGAGGGGCGGGCCCTTGGTTCCTCTCACGTGAAAGGGGACGATACCACCAGATAGTGGCAGGAGGCTGAATGAGATCACTGGTGCAAAATCCTCAGCACATAACCATCTGTCTATAAGGACCCATCCAGTTTGAGCTTCAATTCTTCTGATTTTTAAATTCTTACTGTTTGGAAATCAAGCTGTGACTCATGAAACGTACGCACTGTCAAGCTGTGGACACCTGCCCCACAAAACTTGTAAATTGAAGGTCTATTACTCTGTGATTCTAGGAACCCTTGTAAATGCCAAATACGAATTGTGGCAGGTGTCTAGGGAATCAGCCCTGTCCTCCACCAAAACATACGCAATTGTTAATCGGATATATTAATTTGCACAAATACCACCGTTTGTCATCTGTCGTAGCAGAATAGCCATGCATCCGCCCTGTCTACTATATCCTGACAAGGACCTGTGACTATTCATTAAAGCTGCAACTGTCATGAAGTGATCCATCAGAGTTATGGGAAGTTGTATTCCCAGAATGTGCAGTAAAAGCCATATGCTTTCAGAATAATGACTCTCCCCAAGAAGGGTGACTTACTCCAGTGGCCAGGTCATGGCAGCACGCTGTCAGACCCCTCAGCAAGCCACGACAGCCCCTGTGCCACGCCAGCCTCCTTCCATGCTCCTTCCTCTGCCTCTGCACAGCTGCTTGCTGTTCATCCTCTGCTATGATGCCCCCTCCCCTAGGGGCCATCCCTGTCCTCCCAAGACTAGGCCTTGGACGTTCCCACATCCTGCTGTCCCTGGCTACCTCAGGACCTGTCTTGACAATTACCTACTTAAGGCAGACGAGAGCCGCCTCCTGTACTGGACTACACTAAGGGAAGCAACTGCACCTGGCATGTGTAAGTGCTTCGTCACTGCTGGCAAAATGGATGCAGAAGGCATGGAGGGTGGTGGTGATCTGCTCAGAGGCTCAAAAGCAGAGAAAGAAGGCCGGCCCCAAGCACCGTGTCAAGTTTTAGACAGAAAACGGGTTGCAGTACTAGGGCTCTGGTGATTTTAATCTCAGGACATGCAGTTCTTGCTGCCACCAGAGGGACAGAGAATGGCAATGATGGGCCTTCAGTGAAGAAATCTGGACTCAATTGAAAAGGAAAACTAACAATCAGGCCCTATGCCAGCCACACTCCCCAAGCTCCTGCATAGCAAGGAGCCCACGACTCGCCCTCCAGTCCCTCCGAGGCACTGCAGTCTCCCCCAGCACTACATGGCCCTGGACGGATTCCTCCTCCCCACAGCTGTTTGCTTTGCCACCTATCCCTGTCACATGTGGCTCCATCTAAGGGGCTAGGGAAAGTGGCAGAACATAAAGCGAGATTTGCCTTGGGCATCACAGCCCTAGTCCAGGCAGCTGCAAGGGGCACCCTGGGCCTGCCCAAGGCTGTCTGTCGATGCTGGGCAAAAGGCCTCCAAAGGTCAGGACGCTGGTCCGAGTCCCCAGGAGGGGCCCATTCTCAAGCTGGGTCGTGTCCTGCCACCTCGCTGTGTTCTCTGTTCCCCCAGCTCTGCTCCTTACAAGCACCTCCAGAAACAGCAGGATTAAGCCAGGTGTGGTGGTGCACACTTGTAATCCCAGTACCTGGGAGGCTGAGACAGGAGGATTGCGGGTTTGCGGCCAGCCTTAGTTACTTAGTGAGGCCCTCTGCAACTCAGTGAGACCCTGTTTCAAAATAAAGAATAAAAAATAGGACTGGGTGTGTAGCTCGGAGGTAGAATGCCTCTGGGTTCAATCCTCAGTACTGAAAAAAAAGAGCAGGATTAAACTAGAAATGCTGGCACACAGTACACCATTGGGCAGTGAGGGGCATCAGTCCAGGCTTCCCGTGGAGCCCCGACTCCAGCTGCCCATCAAGATCCCATCACAACAGAAGGTCCCTCCACCCCAGGTGACCCATGAACCCTGACCAATCCCTTCCTCAAGGCCAAGTGTGTCTGCGGAGCATCAGCCAGGCTGGGTAGGTGGGAGGGTGCTAGGTAAACTGCTTCAACTGTGAAAGGAAGGTCTCCTTGTTCTTTTTCCACTAGCATTTCCCCAAACCCAGACTTCAATCCCCACCAAATCCTCAGGCTACTCCCTGTGGGGAGGAAGGAATGAGGCTAGACCGGCCTGCAGCAATGACTCACTTGTACAATATCTTTCTTGAGGATCCGATCAAAACTCAGCTGGCTCATGGGGTAGACAGGCTGCCACTCCTGGGCTTTCTTGGTGGCCACCAGCAGATTGGAGATTTCTGTGGAAGAGATTGGAGAAGTCTGAGCATAGTACCGGAGGCCAACCCTCCCAGCCAACCAATCAGTACTGGGCTTGCTGAACAGACACGCGTGTGCCTCTGTTGGCTCGGTCATTCAACAGTTTATGGGGTAAGTACTTGATTCATGCCTCCAGGAGCCCACAAGCTAACAATAGCCAAACACATCAAATAATCAGTCAAATGGAAAGCTACAATATGTCCAGCTGATCTAAAGGACTGGCCCAATCTGCTCCAAGGTCTATAGTGTAGGATCTGTTCTGATAAGAGAGGTCAAGGAGATTAGCTGGGTGCCTGTAATCCCAGTACTTGAGAGGCTAAAACAGGAGGATTGCAGGTTTGAGGCTAGCCTCAGCAACTAAGCAAGACCCTCAGTTAGACCCTGTTTCAAAATAAAAAAATAAAAAGGGTTGGAGGTGTGGCTTGGAGGTAGAATGTCCCTGGATTCAACCCCCAGTACAAAAAAAAAAAAAAGCCAGGGCTGGGGGTGGGCATCAGGGAGGGTTTCTCTAAAGAAATTAAATTTTAAATCTAAGAATAAAAACTCCTCTGGGTGTGGTGGCACACGCTTGTAATCCCAGTACTTGGGAGGCTAAGACAGAAGGATCACAGGTTCGCAGCCAGCCTCAGCTACTTAGTGAGGCCTCCGCAACTTAGTGAGACCCTGTTTCAAAATAAAGAATAAAAAATAGGGAGGGGTGTAGCTCAGAGGCAGAATGCCTCTGGGTTCAATCCCCAATACTGCAAAAAATAAATAAATAAATAAAATAAAAAAAAATAACTCCAAGAAGTCAAGGATTGCATCTATTTTATTTTCTGCTCTATCTCCACTAGTGCATGGTAGGTATTTTACAAGTATTTGGGTTTTTTTGGTTTTTTGTTTTGTTTTGTTTTATAGCATTGGGATCAAACCCAGGCTGTATGCCAGGCAGGCACTCTGCCCCCAGATACATCCCCAGCGCTCAGCAGGTGCTTGTTAAGTGTTTGAACGAACAACTGGGGGAGATCTGCAAGAGGAGAGCTGAGGAGGGAGGCAGAAGCTTGGGCCCAGCGGGTGCTGAAACCCTGGGAAAGAGAGAAAACAATGGTGTTGTGCAAGAGAGCAAAGGCACCTAGAAAGAAGGTCCTGTCTGAATCTGTCTGGACCTAGCAGTGCTGGCACCAAGGAGTTACTCACCCAACGCTCCCTGAATGTGCAGCTTAGGAGCGGACCCTCCCTCATACACAATGACTCAAACAGCAAGCCCGACACACAGCAGAGTCTATGGGGCCAGGGCTGGCACAGGTGGCTAGCTGGGAATTTACAATCCACAGGGACTGCCTTTCCCATCATGGAGCTGCCACAGGCTGGAGGTGGCAACGCTGCAGCTGCAGGAATCGCGTTGAAGTTAGAGACGGCTCTGTCCTCTTCCCACCCAAGACAGCTGGCCCTAGTTGTACAGATCTGGGGGCCAGCCACTGGCCGCAGGCAAGGGCTCTTCCTGCTACCAAGATGGGCACTCCTTCCACACTGCTTTCCTGATTCTACCTGTTCCCTGGGCAAAATCCAATTCAAACAGGCAACGGAGAGCCGCCTGAGGGAGGAAAGGGCCAAAAAGGGCAGCTTGACTGTGTCCTCGGGGCAGTTGGGCCAGAGCCCTGTGGGAAACAGAGAGGTAGACGGAAGGGGCTGCTCGGGGACTGGATAACAACAAACTCTGGGTTCTGAGGATTAAAAGACTTAAAATGTGAAAGCCTTTCAAACAGTGTCTGTCAAACTATAAGCTTTTAAAATCTGGTAGTAGCCGTTGTTATTATTTTTACTTATTGCTATTATTATAGCTACTACTGATACCATCAACCATGTGCCCTTGACCAAGTCACTGAACATCCCTGAGACTCAATTTCCTCACCTTCATAATAGCTATAAAGAGCTACGATGTGGATGGAAGACATGAGACACGCACGTCAACTGCCTGGGACACAGCAGGCACCCCTCGATACGCCAGATACTGCCACAGTCATCGCTGGACAGACAACGCTGCACGCCGATCCTGCGCTGGACCCTGTGCTTCCCACGAGCCACAGAGTGGCGGGTGAGATCCAGACCCTGTCTCAAGAGTTCCTAAGCAAGGGGGAAGGCGGACACTAAACACCCTCACTGCTGAGTTGCAGGAGCCTCAACAGAAGCCAGGGTTTTTGAGGTGTCCCAGCCAAGTGGCAGATATATCTCCAAGCCTAAAATCCTTTGCAGAACATCTTCAAGCCTAAAAACAAAGGCTGCAATTACCCCTGAGGCTAGCAGGAAGCCCTATCTGATCCACAGTAACACAGGTCCTGCCTTTGCTAGTTCAGTGACAGGCACCCTGCTGAGAACAGACTTGAGAGGCGCTCAGTTCGGCTCCACACTTCTCCCTCCGCAGCGCCCACTCCCAGAGCCCGGCTATCGGGTGGCCTCTACGTCAGCGGCCTCCCCTCTGGAACAGTGCGAGGAAATCGCGTCCTGGCCTCCGGCCTTCCCTATTCCTGTGGCCTGTGGCTGCTCTTCTCCACTTCCTCATCCTCACCCAGAGACCACGTATCCCTAGGAAGTAACACTGGAGGGAAAGATGATGTGAGTAAATGGGGCCATTGTGCTTTACAGTCATGACATGCTCTGAGGTCTCACGGCCAAGCAGCGAACATATTTTTACCTCTGCGGAACATCTTCAAGCCTGAAAACAAAGGCTGCAGTTATTTCCTGAGGCTGGCAGGAGACCCTACCTGACCCATAAGAACACAAGTCCTCTTTCACCGAGTTCAGTGACAAGCACCTTGCTGAGACCAAAACACGAGGCAAGCGTCTTGGTGTGTGGCCTGTTCTGCCCACCTATGACATGAAGACTCAGACAATTCCCTTAAAAGAACAAGACTGGCTCAAAGAGGATCCTCAAAGTCTCTTCCTCTGACACCTGGGCCTCGAAAGCAACTGTGTGGCCCTTTTGGGGGACCTGGTTCTTCAAAAGGCAGGATCAGACCTGTGAAAGGCAGCGTCTTGGGGTGAGGGAACAACAAAACCCCACTGTCCCGGGGATCTGACACTCAGGTTGGACCTGGCACTCACGCCCTTCTCTGACCTGGACCTCCAGTGAGACCCACTCACTTCGCTGGGCCTCAGTTTTCTTATCCATAAAATGAGGTGCTTAACCAGGTGACCCCTAAAAGACCCTCCTTGTCCTCACATTCCAAGAGACTATGAATCCACTTGTAGGACATCAGTGACATTGGTCATGGGGCTTAAAAAAGAGCAGGTGGGTCCCTGACCCTTTGCCTCAGTTTTGTTCCCTGATCCTCCTACAGCCCCACTGCCTACAGAATAAAGTCCCAGCTCCTTGGCAGCCAAGACCTCCCAAGACTCAACTCTAACCCCCTCCCCTTCTTTGCAGCTCCACCTTCACATTCGCCCTCAGAACCTTCCCACGGCCCCGCTGTGGCCTGTCACTGTGTCTTGCACACGTTCCCGGCTCTGCTGGACACGCCCTCGCATGACCTCCCGCTCATCGTCCAACATGCAGCTCGAGACACACCTCCCCCAGGCAGCCTGCCAAGCGCACGCTCAGGGATTCTGTCCATCCCTTTCTTTAATGTGTCAGTTCAAATGCTCATCACACACTGCAGTGGCCTCACTAACCTGGAACACTTTCTGCATTAGCTTGGAAACCCTCAGAAAGCAGGGGCTGGGTGTTAGGCATTTTTGATTCTTAACATCTAACATAGTTCTTAACCCACAGAAGATATGCCAGGAACATGTCTCAGATAAACCGACGACAGGGAAGCTCTCAAGACACTTTACTTAAAGGGCAAAGAAATAAGTTTCTGTTTACTAATCCTGAACATGCTTCTTTCTGTAGACCAACCAAGATATTGAGGGGGAAAAAATGTCTTTTTTTTGGTACTAGGGATTGAACTCAGGGGCATTCTACCTCTAAGCTATACTCTCAGACCTTTTTATTTTATTTTGAAACAGGGTCTCATTGCTCAGGGTCTTGCTAAGTTGCTGAGGCTATCCTCTAACCTGTGATCCTCCTGTCTCAGCCCTCCAAGTACTGGGATTACAGGCATGTGCCACCACACCCCATTTCTATGTCTTTTTTACAATAAACACTGACACTCAAGGGATGAGATTTGAGTTGAGGACAAACTTGTAAGAAAACTCAAAGAAAAACACCCAGAAAGTGTGGGGAGAAGCCACTCTCCTAACCCCGCCAGCATCTTTCGGTCCATCTGGGTGCTGAAGCATCACTGAGAGCAAAGGGCATCACGCAGGGGCCAGGGCCTGGCTCTGGCGCAGACGAACCTCGGGGCTTGGGCTGGCAGCAGCGCTTCAGCACGAAGCTGATGTTGTCCGTGCGCAGGATCTGCTTCTTGAGGTGGCTCATGAGGTCTCCCAGGCTGGGGAAGCTGCGGTCCGAGCCGTGCAGGCTGTAGCGGCCCTTCTGTACCTCGATCTGAAAGTTCTTGAACTGCTTCTGGCCACCCAGCACCTGCCATTCAAAACAATGACCAGAAACTACTTGTTTAGAATGGGGTCAAGCATCTGTAGCACAGGCATGTAAGGTGTTAACATTAGGGGACACTGAGGAGGAGTGTACAGAAACTCTGGACCATCTCTGTAACACTTTTTTTGATCTAAAACCATTCAAAAATAAAAATGTTACGATCAACAGATAAACCAACTAGCAAATAATAAGTAAATAATGCAACAGGGTCCACGAGAAGACACCCATAAAAGAGAGTTAACACTATGGCACACAGCAATTATTTTTACAGAAGTGTCACCTGGTTTTTCACCTGTGAGATGAAGTGTGTGAAAACACCAGCCTCGTTGCTGTGGTTAAATGACACTTAAAATTTAGTAAACACTTTATAAAAGGTTAGCAAACATTATGCATTAAATAAGAAGCATGATAGAAAAATTGATCTAGGAACTCCCTTAAACTGAGCCCTTCCAGGTAGTTAAACTCCTCATGAATCTATCTGAGGAAAGCCACACCAGGAGCTGGTGTTTGGCTGTCTGTCCAAGTTCAGGGTTCTATGGTACCACAAAAAGGAAAGAGAAGCAGAAGTCTTCCTTGTTGGGCTCGTTTTGTACAAAGGAAAGTATTTTAGTGGCCAAGAATGCGGGCCAAGAAGACCTATGTACAGTATAAACTAGGACATATTCACTTAAAATCTCAAAGCCCCAGTTACTTCATCTGTACAATAGGATAATATCACATATCTCTATGGCCAACGTAAGCTTACCCAAAACATGTAGGTAAAATGCTTAGCACATTGCCTGGTGAGCTAGGATAAGAAAAAGGATTAATCATATCTGTGATGGTTCTTTTTTGATACCAGGTAGGCCTCACTACTCAATCACTGACCTTCTTGGTAAATTCTCAGAAGAAGGTCACCCATTCATCTTTAAAATATTAAACTTCCACACTGCACAACGTATGCATATATTGAAACTTCATGTAACCCCATTACTATGTATAATTTTATGTTTCTATGTGTCAGATAAAACATAAGCTCTATTTATTTATTTTATTTATTTATTTATGGTGCTGGGGATTGAACCCAGGGGCACTCTATCTCCAAGATACATTGCCAGCCCCATTTTATTTGTTATTTGGAACAGGGTCTTGCTAAGTTGCTGAGTGTCTCACTAAATTGCTGAGGCTGGCTTTGAACCTGTGATCCTATCTCAGCCTCCCAGGTACTGGGATTACAGGCAGTGTCTGCCCATAAACTTAACTTGAATTAAAAAAATTAAACTCCCTCCAAAGACTGGTGAATAATGAAGATAGGCACCCCATGAAGGCAACAAGCCAGACAAGTTCTGGACCACTGAGCCCCTAGAACCCTGAGGCCTAGCTATTCAGGAACACTCCTAGGCAGGCAGTGGCCCCAGGACTTGGCCCAGGACACCTGGCAGCACTGGGTTCCTCCTGCCATTTCCTCTTTTTACTCTTGAGGAGTGTGAATCCAGTCCCCAGGGGCTCTCTTGTTTCCTTCCTGTGTCTAAGGTCTGCTGTATGCAAATGGATGATCTCTGGCTCAAAGGCTCCTCCTGGCCCCACTTCTCCCAGCTGAAGTGCAGCCCAACCAGTACTAGAGAATTTATGAAGATTAAGTCTGTAAAATTCATTGTCTTCTAAAATATTCCACTTTGCATTTTAAAACACTGCAAGAGTCAAATAGTAGAAGGGGATTAAGGGAGGGACATCGGAGAAGGAGACTTGAAGGAAACAGTTCAAATAATGCTATGTACATATTGAAATTATCAGCACCAAGCTCAATAACATGTACAGGGAGGAGGGAGCGGGGTGGGATCTGCAGGGAAACACACCAAGTGCGGTGTGCATGTATACTGCTATCACTCTGAACATCATTATGATGTATAATTACAACACACCAATAAAAGTATATTTTTTTAAAAAACCAGGTGTGGTGATGCTTGCCTATTATCTCAGTACTTGGGAGGCTGAGACAGGAGGACTGCTCAGTATCTTTTTTTTTTTTTTTTTTTTTTTTGCGGTACCGGGGATTGAACGCAGGGGCGTTCTACCTCCGTGCTACACCCCGGCCCTATTTTTTATCCTTTATTTTGAAACAGGGTCTCACGAAGTTGTGGAGGCCTCACTAAGTAGAGAGAGAGAGACAGGGAGAGGGAGAGAGAGAAAGAGAGAGAGAGCGCTGAGGCTGGCCGCGAACCCGGATCCTCCGGTCTCCGCCTCCCAAAGTACTGGGATTACAAGCGTGCGCCACCACGCCCGGCTTGCTCAGTATCTTAATGAGGCTCTCAGCAACTGAATGAGACCCTGTTTCAAAATAAAAAATAAAATAGGGCTGGGGGTACAGCTCAGAAGTAGAACACACCTGGGTTCAATCCCCAGTACCACACACACAAAAAAGTATATTAAAAAAAAGAGTGCTCAAAAACAAATTACAATAATACACAAATACAGAGGACAATTTTAAAAGATATTTCATGAAACATTAAAATAATTTATCTGTAATAAATAGCGTAATTTGAAACTATTAAGTAGAAATTAAGCAAGATAAAAATGTTTAAAAAAGAAACAACCAAAAAACTGAATGAGCCAGACGAGGTGGTACACACCTGTAATTCCAGTACTTGGTAGGCTGAGACAGGAGAATTACAACTTGAAGGCCAGTGTACAGTAATTTGGTGGGACCATTTCAAAATAAAGAATAAAAAGGACTAGGGGTGTAGCTTAGTGGAAGAATGCCCCTGGGTTCAATCCCCAATATGATAGATAAAAGATGACAGATAGATAGATAGATAGATAGATAGATCGATCGATCAATAGATAGATAGGGTGAATAACAAAGTCACTTGAGGTCTGTGAGGTAAAGTCAGCAGTTCTGGCTAACATCTTGGCCTGTAGGATTTCTCTCACATCATTCTCAGCTTCCAGCCACATCTGAATGTCTGGCAGAAATCTCTACTCATTGTCAAAACACGGAGCACCGACTTACCTATTCAGATGTCTGATCTATGGTGTGGGTGTTGGGCCACATTAATGAGGCAGCATTCTTGCACTTGGCCATGCCAGAGAACGCTATGGACAGACACAGCTCGGGTCTATGATGATCTAGCACTGAGTCTAAAATAAACCACTCTAGATATGACACTCAAGTTCACAGGTGTCTGAAGTAAGCCGGTTTTCTGGATTCTACCTTCCAGAGGCACAGCGCACAGGGCCACGAGGAGGAAAGACTACAGGGTCTGGCTGCTCAGAGTGGTCTCCTTTTGAGGGGGAGGTCTCACCAGACCTTCCAGGGGTTTTCTGAGAGCCCCAGGCTTTCCTATACCATCTGGCCCAAAGCCGTCCTTTCTGCAGTAGCTCCTGGACCAGGCTGCACTGCACACCCCATGACCATATGGCTCAGCCATGCCAGCAACCAGACTGACCTCAGACTTCTCAAAGCAGGTGACGGTCATGAGGATGTTGTCGAAGTCGGTGCAGCTCCACCGCAGCACATACATTCCCTCCTCGCTCCCTTCCTGCCGCAGCTTGTTGATGGCATATTCCGTGCTGCAGGGAAGGAGGTGAAGGGAGAAAGAAAGCCCCAGTCAAACTGCATGTGAAACCCCCGGGCACCCACTTCTCCGAGCTGCCTCGAAGGCTGCAGCCTCTCACACTACCTGCCCACGATCCCCAGGTCCTATCTGACGTGGTGCCCGAGGCACATGAAGGAGCCTGAGACAGACCAAGTCCCCAGCACCTCCAAGAGTGGGTGGCAGTAGGCACTGGGACCTGCTTGTCCCTGAGCTCCCCAGAGACACTGTCTACAGCTCTCCAAAGAAGAGTGTGCCCTGAGGCTATGATGAGGAGCTGCCAATGACACAGAGATAGGGACCTCACACTCGGCCCCTTCCTGCACTGCACCCAGCTTAACTGAACATGGGCCTCACGGGGTGGGCATGTGGGGCTATTTTGTTTATTGCTATGTCCTTAGTAACCAGGACAGGCCTGGCTCATAGCAGGTCCTCAATAAATGACACAATGAATAATCAATGAGGATTAAAAAGATGTTAGAAGGGAACAAGCCTAACACGTCTGGATCCCCAGGACCAATGAGTCCCAGCATGCATATAGCACAGAACACTGCTAACTAAATCCATGCAGAGGGTGGTCTGAGCACCCAGTGACTGCAGCTCATGATGTGCTAGTGAAAGAAGGTGACAACCAGGCGTGGTGGCACACGCTTGTCATCCCAGTACTTAGGAGGCTGAGACTGGAGGATCCAGGTTCACGGCCAGCCTCAGCTACTTAGTGAGGCCCTCCACAACTTAGCAAGACCCTGTTTCAAAATAAGAATAAAAAAATGGGGCTGGGGGTGGAGCTTGGAGGTAGAATGCTCCTGGGTTCAATCCCTAGTACCACAAAAAAAAGAAAAGAAAAGAAAAGAAAGGTGACATGGGCACCATGCCTTAGAAAGGCAGAGACTAAGCACTTTCCACCTGTGCCGTGGTCTTTGACACCTCCACGCCTGTGCACATGCTGATCCCGCCTGTGCCCTCTAGAAGGCCCAGCAAGCCACCATTGTTTTTCTCCAGCATTAAATCCAATTTGAACGTGGCCCCCTCTGAGAACGCTCCTTAGGCAGTGAGTTCCAGCCTCCCAGAGAACATGAAACATTCACTCACTCAACAAACACTCACTGAACACCCACGACGTGCCCGGCTCTGCTGTGGTGCTGAGAAAAGCAGAGAGCAAAATACACAGCACCCCTGACTGTGGGAAGCTCAGGTTCAGGGAAGGGAGGGCAGTCACACCAGACACAGAGGGACATGTAATAAACACAGGACAGGGGAGGCAGCAGATGCCACTGAAGGAAGAGAAAGCAGAGCGAAGCCGCCAGGGAGGGCAGGCTGGCGAGGGCGAGATGTTGTTACTTTACATAAAGTGGCCTGGAAATTCTACAGACAAGGTGATAGCTGACTGACGCCTGAAGAAAGTGAGGGCTATGTAGATCCTGGCGGAAGGGCATTCCCAGCAAAGGGGAAAGCACGACTCTGGTGGAGACACTAGAGGAAGAGGCTGTTACGGTGCTCAGCTCCCTGCTTCGCAGTTCCTCATGTCTGTCTTTCCATGAGTCTGTGAGCCTCTTGGCCAGGGATGCACCGCCACCAAGCTCCCTGTCCACAACGTAACCAGGAAAGGAAGAAGGTGGAAAGCGTGTCATGTGGAAGGCAGCTGAAGAGATGGCTCCCCAGACCTGAAGAAGCCTGGCAGCTATCTTCCTCTGTCTGAAGGGCAGTTACACATAAGAGGAAGTACACAGAACCCCAGCTGTCTCGGAGCAGAACGTGGATGAGAAAGCAGAAGCCAGAGGCAAAGTGCAGCCCCTTCAGAAACGGATAACACTGGGGTCACCATGAGAGCCACAGTCTACGGGGTGCTGCTCAGTACTAATGCCCCACATCATCAGAGGGATTTGAGCACGGGCTACCAATTCTGAGATGCAGGTGGACAAGATATCCCCTGAAGGCCCTCTGGCCTGAAGGCTGAGTCCCCTCAGAGTCTCCACCATTCCACCCTAGGACAGGCTTACCCAGCATTCTGTCTATTCTGTCTGATGCTGAGCCCTGCATCCTACCTTTCTTGAGTTGCCTGCACTGTCTGACACGATGGGGTTAGGAAGGGTAGCACTGCTTGGTCAGCTCTGGAGAGGTGAGGGGGTTAAACAGGAGGAGGAGAAAGCCAAGGAAGAGAAGAGCCAAGGGGTTGCAGAAGCACCACAGCAGGAGATGACAGGAAGGCCCGGCCAGAGCCCAGATGGCAGGATGGAAAAGAGGGTCCCCACGAGTACCAGCCAACGTGGTCAAGTGCCTGAGCCCAAACAACAGATGACACCTGGGTCTGAGGAAGCCAGACTCCTGCCACTCAAGTGTGAGCTCTTTTCACACCAAAAGCAGCTGAAAGCCTTCTAGAACCAACCAGATGGGGCCGTGGCAGCCATTCTGTATGTTGTGGACGATCAGTGGGGGGGCCACGTCGGTGCAGAGGTAATGATGAGCGTCTGCTGTGAGCCGGAAGTAGCCGTCAACCAGGGACACGAAGGACAGGGCTTCCTCATGGGAAGACAGCTTCAGTTCCTGGTGAGAGAGAAGACGTTCCCATGGTTACATCACACGTCCACCATCTTGAGCGGGGGACTCTGGCAGGGTACACAGTGAGATATTCAAACTGGGTGCGGAATGCATGGGCCCTCAGGGAAACTTTCTGTTGGTGGCAACTGTACTCGGGACTTTCACTGTTAATACTTTCCCCTCCCATCTAGAGAGAGAGAGAGAGAGAGAGAAAGACAGAGAGATCGATTTGTTTTGTTTTACTGGGAATTGAACCCATGGGTGCTCTCCCACTGAGCTACACCCCCAAGCCTTTTTTGGGGGGTGGGGTGGGGGTACTGGAGATTGAACGCAGAAGAATTCTATCTCTGAGCTACACCCCCAGCCCTTTTAATTTTTTTTTAAATTTTGAAACAGGGTCTCGAGACCTTGAACCTGCGATCCTCTTGTCTCAGCCTTCCAGGTACTGGGATTACAGGCATGCGCCACCATCCTCAGCTGTTTTTTTCTTTTTTGAGACATGGTCTCACTAAGTTGTTGAGGCTGATCTCAAACCTGTGATCCTCCTGCCTCAGCCTCCCAACACTGGGATTACAGGCATGAGCCACCACACTTGGGTTCCCATCTATTATCTTCATGGGGACAATCCGAGGAAGGACAGTGTGCTTGTGCGTGGAGGGCGGGGGAGATGAGGTAGTGGGGAGACCTGCAGAGAAGCAGCAGCCTCAGTCGGGGAGGCGGAGTGACTAGTGCACGCTGGTCATGGCACAAAGCAGTGACCACCACATGGGCATCATTCCTGTTCTATGCAGAAAGAAACAGCGGCATGGGTGCTTCGTCTGGTGGCAGAGTTGGTCTACGCTCTGGTGACATTCCTGGATTTTAATCCAGGAATGGTCCCAGACACAGTACTAAGTTTACCAGGTTTAGGGCAGACACCTCTGAGGTTAGGAGGAGGCAGAGTCTCACTCTGAGAGGGGAGAGGCCAAAGCAGAAGTGGTGGGGAAGACAGAGGGACTTTCCAGGAAGGAGGGCATTCAGAAAAACGCTGGAGGAGAAGACAGGCGGTTTTGATTTGATCGCAGATCCCTGAGCAGACACTGCCCATGTGGGAGTAGCCGAGGGTCAACCAAGGACATCTCTTGGTGATGGAGGCGTGTAAAGCCATTTGGAACTCTGGCTCACAAAAAGTATTACAAAGTGCCCAAGTTTTTAGAGAAGGGCAAAATGACACGTGAGAATAAAGCTCTTTCCAGAGCACTGGGGAAGGAGGCTGGTGACAGAGAGACAAGACCAGTGGAAGGGAGGGGATAGGCGCGGACAAGCAGCCATTCAGGAGGGAGGTAAGGGGGCCTGGTAAAAGCTGCAACACCAAAAGAAGGGCGTCCTGGGGCTGTGCGCCAAGGAGGCCAGGAGAGGGCAGGCCCACCACAGGGATGGAGACGGAGGAAGGGGACTTCCTCCCAGGTATGACCTGACATCCGCCTGCAGATATGCCAAAGAGCAAATTTAAGATGCTGTGGAGTGAGTGAGGGGCAGGGCTGGCGGGGGCGGTCCCTCACCAGCCACATGACACACAAGACCACATAAGCTCCTGAGTTCCCTGAGAGCAGCAGTCTAGATAGAAACGGGAGATATGAAGGAGATGCAAAGGGAGGTAATAAATCAAGGCAGGATTTGGTAACATGCTGGATTGTGCTTGGCTGGAAGAATAGCAGCCAAAGTATGGCATGACCAAAGGGCTGGGAAGGGACGGGGCAGTGAGATGCTCAGGGGTAGCACCGAGTCATGGCTCACACACAGGCTCTGGAGCCGGCCTATCTGGGTTCAGATCTCAGCATCTCCATTGGGTTTAAGCATACGTACTCACTATTTCTATAGGTCAAATATTAGCAATTTCAAATGATTTCACCTAATAGCTATGTGTCCTTGGCAGGTTATTTAACCTTTTCTTGCCTTCGTTTCTTCTTCTGTAAAATAGGAATAATAATCTACCTACCCACAGAGTTGACATGAAAGTTGAAAGAGTTGACATTTGTAAAGTTCTTAGAATAGGAAGTGCTGGGCACAGCGAGAGGGTTGGTGTTCGTTTCTTCCTGCCTCGCCCCTGCTCCCTCCACAGCACTGCAGCTTGGCAGAGCCTCTGGCCCAGGTGGCCAGGGTGAGCTCTGACTTAGAGGAAGAGACCACCAACCAAGTGCCAGATGTGACCATTGGTCCAGACAGGGCAGGGCAGGCTCGTAAAATGTGTACCCTGCCAGCTGCTTCTCCTCCTCTGCTGGAAGTCTGAAGGGTTTGGCCACAGCGAAGAGCCACACCATGGACATGCCAACCTCTCTCCCTCACTCCCTGGGGGAGGATGACACCTTGGAAACCAAAGCCACACAGGCCGGATGCACAGGCTGCAGCCAGATGGCACTGGGCACACCCTGCCACTTTCTCACTATGTGACACTGTACAGTGTCTATGCCTCTCAATTAATCTCAGGTTCCCTGTTTGAAATAGAGCTGACATCCCTACACCTCAGGTTAGTTCAAGGACTAAATGACATATACCAAGGACCTTAATAAAGTAAGGACTAAGAAAATAAGCACAGCATATAACACAGCTCCTGACATCTATAATATGCTTGATAAATAACATTTATTATTTTCTCTCTCCCTCCATTTTCTAGCTTTCCACCAACATCTCTCTAGGCTTTTCTACTTCTACGTCTACCTTTTTTTTAATAAAATTAATGTCTGGGAGGTTTTTGTTTCAAAAAAGGGAAGACAGAATAAGAAAATTAAAGCTTCTTATAATCCCACCATAAATGAATAGCTGTTAATATCTGATTATATTCCTAAGAGCGTGTGTGTATGTGTGTGTGTGTGTGTGTACATCCTTCTTAAAACTTTTTTGAACAAAATTAGTACTAATGTAAAGGTAAAGTTTTATAATCTGTTTTTATTTTCATTTATAAAGGCATTTTCCCAGATCATAAAATAACCAGCAATTTGGTTGCATAATATATGACTACTCAGGTGAACTGCGATCTATTTTCCCATTCTCCTATCATCATTTTCAGTATTTGACACTGTAAACACTGCTGGGATAAATATTCTTATTCATAAACCCCTGCTTGCATCTCATAATGCTTCTGGAAGAGTCCCTGGATTTCTGAATGGAGGGACCATAGAAATATTTTCAAGGCTTTTAATACATGTTGCCCAGCTACTTTCCAAAAGGTTACGCGAGGAAGAGGAGTTACCCTGGATGCGAGAGAGTGGCCATCTGTCCTACATCACATCGCCTGACTTTCTTAGCATGGTGTGCTATCTTTTTGACGTAGTATTTGCAGAATTCTAGGCAGACCGTGGCATCTCCCTGGTGTTGGCTCCTGCGCTTTGTGGGTGTGGGTGTGCCCTGTCCCATGAGCTTGTCTTCTCCACCTGTGGTCAACTGTGACTTCCCTTGACACAAACATGTTGACTTTGGCAGAGTTCCCCCTTCCCCTGTCAAACTGGCCTGCCTGTCTAGATCATGTCCTCAAGTGATACCAAAAAGGAGGAAGTGAGACTGAACACCCCTTCCTCGGTCCAAGTCTCTGGGCGTGCCTGACACCCTGAGGAGGCCTGCCGCCATGGCCTGCCACGTGCCTGGTGGTCTGCTGAGGCGCCGAGTGGGGCTCTCACCCGTCACATCCTGGATGACCCACAGACTCAGCCAAGGGGCCACACAGGAGCCCCGGGGGGAAGCCTGACATTCGCCGATTTTCTTTTCCTTCAAATCTGCCAAGTTTTATGAACTAAATGTTGATGCTGAAATATCCTTTGGTGGGCAGCAAGCCATGCGGCCAGTACACGCTTGCAAAACCAAAGGAAGGCACCAGTGTGACTTCAATGCTGACATAAATAATGCCTCACGATCGGGACTTTTTGGCTAAATCAGACAATCATCAGATTTTCTCTTTGGGACAGGAACTCTGAAAATGATGTGCTGTGCAACTGTTCTTAGCAATGTCTCCCTCTCACCACCAGATCGAGACCTAACAGCTCCAGGAGCAGACTCACCATTTTTTTGTTGTCCTGCTTGTTAATGCTGACCACAGACTCCTTTATTACAATATGAGTGATTTCAGGAAAATAGGAAAAGTTGTTCCACTCTTCCCGGATTTTGTTTTTCTCCTCATCCTTCTTGTGTTTATTTTCCAGTTTTTTCCGCTTCAGTTTATTTTTTTCCTTTTCAATAGGGACCACCTGATGAGATACATAAAAGTGACAGGGTTAAGTTGGCTTTCTCAGTTCCTGTTGGTGAAAGGTCAGTGCTCCTGGCAATCTCATGCAGGACCTAGGCCCAAGGAGGAGAAAGCCAGCATGTCTGGATGTATGTGCAACCAGGGAGCTGTGGGCTTAGGACCAAGGGACTGAGTCCGATCAGGGAATCTTGGGACTTCAACTCTGGAAGAGAGCTGGATTTGCACGCTGACTAAACTCTACATGATGTACAATGTGCGTGCAAACTCAGAAAGGGACCTAACTGGAGATGCATCCACAGCCAGGCCTCCTCACTCCCACACTGGCACATGTGTCAATACAGGCAGACTGTACCTGCCTCCCAAATTCAAACGGACAGAACACGAGCTTCCCCCTTCTACCGTCAACTGTCCTAACCTGTGACAGCACCCAAGTAGGGCTTTTCTAGAGAAGATATGAACCCTACACTTGAATAATCGACACATTGAAGAATACGTATCTGCACAAGTTTAAATATGTTGTATAGAATGAGCGCTGGAGACCAGATTTTGAGTTAAGTTCCTGCCTCTGCCAGTTACTTAACTAGTTCGGTCATCTCTTTGAGCCTCTACTTCCCCAATCATACAACAGAGAGCTTACATCTTCACAAGGTTCTTTAAGATTAGGTAAATGCTTAGTAACATAGTACCTACCATGTAGAAAGCCCTTGTTAAGTGTTAGGCATTGTTGTTTAAGCATGAGAATAAAACAGGAGAAAATGAATCTCACATTTCATTTATAACAGTAATAATTATAGCAGCTATAGTAATTATTCATCTTTTTTTTTTTTTGCGGTACTGGGGATTGAACTCAGGGGCATTCTACCTCCGAGCTACACCCCCGGCCCTTTTTTTTATACTTTATTTTGAAACCGGGTCTCACGAAGTTGCGGAGGGCCTCACTAAGTAGCTGAACTAAGTAGCTCACTAAGCCGCGAACCCGGATCCTCCGGTCTCCGCCTCCCAAGTACTAGGATTATAAGCATGCGCCACCATGCCCAGCTTATTCATCATTTATTATATGCCGGGTTCTGTGCTCAATACTATGTAGTTCTCTCACCAACTCTATGAGTTACATACAATAAGGAGAGTCTGCCCTCCATATTCATGGGCACTACATCCATGAATTCTGCATTCACACACTCAACCAACCAAAGACTGAAAATGTAAGTTAGGCTTCCCATGTTTGTATCTATACTGAACATGTACAGACTTTTTTCTTGTCTTTATTCCCTAAACAGTATAGTATAACTATTTGTATAGCATTTATGTAATATTAAGTATTATAAATAATCTAGAGTTGATCAGAATACACAGAAGGATATGTGTAGGCTATATGCAAATATTATGTCATTTTATATAAGGGACTAGAGCATGCACATATTTTGGTATCTGCAGAGGGTCCTGGAACCATTCCCTCCATGGATACTAAGGGCCAACTATACCTCCATTTGACAGATGAATAATATGCAGCCAATATGGGTAAAATAGCCCTCCCAAGGCCCTGTAGCTGTAAGTTGTGGAGCTAGAATTTGAACCACGTCTTCTGAGGTGTAAAACCTATGCTCTTAGACCACTCTGTTCTATTGCCTTATTCAAAACATACCTCGATAAAGAAACTTCATAATGCAAAATTGATTAACCCATTTCATGGAGCCAGAGGCCTAGGTTCACTCTTGTCTCAACAGCTTATTACTTATGACCTTGGGCAAGTTTCTTAACTTCTCTGTGCCTCTGTGGGTTCATCTATAAATGGGGTGAGTGGCAGTACTACCCTTGAAGGTTGTTTTATTTTTAGAAATAATTGAGCTAATATGTAAAAAATGCTTAGTAAAGTGCTTGGCACATGGTAAGCACTCTAAATGTCTGCTGTTACTATATTACTATGTATTTTATATGTTATTATCTTTCCTTTCTGAACTTAACCCTTAGACCTTATGCTACATTGATGATAAAAGAGATGACTAATACATGGTCTCTAGCTTAAATAAACTCAGCCTACAGTGGTGACTGACATGCAGCATGCATTACGTGACACAGACTGTTCTCTTCTGATCAGCCACCTGTAACCACTTACATTTGGTTTCTGCCGCCACTGGATTCCAAGATTTCCAGTCACCATGACTTCATAGTAGAGAACATTTCCACTGTCATTCGAATTAAACCAATTCATCTCGTTTTCTGATGAAATCAGTAACATGGAAGTCTCAAATATTTCAGCCCCGTAATGTTTTGTCAGAGTTTCCAATGTAGCCAGGTATTTCACCTTCAGGTCATGTGTGGACACACTGCTGTCACAAATGGTCTTGTTGTTAAATTCCTTCAGGAAATCCTTGAAAACATTATTTATCCGCATTCTAGTGAGAAGGTTCCTCTGTCGGATGGATTTATTCAATGTTTCTGGAATATATCTCTTGTAGCTTTAAAAAAAAAAAGAGGTATGGAAATTTCACATAGAGGTTAGCAGAAAATAGTTCAGAAAAAACCTATGAATCTTCTTTGCATGTGTTACCAAATGAGAAAGGAAGATCCACTCCCGGGGGACCTTAGATGGATGACAATTGTCAGGAGATGGAGATGAACAGAGACAGAGAGAATAGAACAGTACTTGCTCCACAGGTTTCACTAAGATGGCAATTCCTACAGGTATCATCAAATTTTCTGGGCCACAAAGGCAAGCAGCAAAACTGACCTGTCTGCACTTCATTTACTTATTTATTTTTTTATTTTATTTTATTTTTTGCAGTACTGGGGATTGAACCCAGGAGCATCCTACCTCCGAGCTACACCCCCAGCCCTGTTTTATTCTTTATTTTGAAACAGGGTCTCTCTAAGTTGCGGAGGGCCTCACTACGTAGCTAAGGCTGGTTGGGAACCTGCGATTCTCCTGTCTCAGCCTCCCAAGTACTGGGATTACAAGCGTGTGCCACCACGCCCGGCTGGACCTGTCTGCACTTTGTTTCCCTGCTCTTGTGCACATTTGTACTCACATATACACGTTGTGAAGACTGAAAATCAGTTAGAAATGGTCTGCAAGGCATTGAGAGCAAGCAGCTCCTGGCAAGATTAAATATGCTCTGGTGTATGCTACTTGCCTGTTTGGTAATTTTTCTATAAAGAGCACATATTTTTATTAAAAATGGAAAAATTATACAAAAGCTAATTAAATATAAAGGACTTAGTATCTGCCAAGTGAATATGTCCCAGATATATTATTAAATGTATTGACTCATGAGCTGAAAGATGAATTATCCACCAGGCGCTGATAGGAGAGGATCTATGAGCAGAGCACTGACAAAGTGACATACTGTAAGAACAGGAATGAGTTTTAAGAAGAGTACCAACACCCCTGAAAGGATGAACAAGTCCCCTTGGGGGACTGCTCTGTTATCCCCGGGTCTGCAACAGCACTGAGACACCAATGGGTTCACGATAGTGAACCACTGTGAAGTTTAGGATTCAGCCTCAACAAATAGTGTTAATTTTTTTTCAGATTAATGTAAAGAGATAATTAGAGAAGAGCTATCATTTTCACTTTAGCCTCATGAAAAAAAAGAAGAGAAAGAGAAAGGGCCCAGAGTGAAGGTCACAGAAAAAAGAGAACAGTGGCAACTGAGTATTTTGCTGATCAGTCCCCGCACTACTGAGCCGACCCGGACGCTGGTCAAGGGCAAGGAGAAACAAGAAGGAATCTCATAAGAAGATGTGTGCCACCTATCACAATTAATGCAGCCATAAATAATTTCCTGTTAGTAATGAGACTGTCTTCACTTATGATGATCACAATAGCCCACTGGTGACCAAAAAAAAAAAAACAGATTTCATAGATGGACAGAAATTACACAGGTTGAGTACTGATGTCAAATGATATTTATGATATTTTACATAAACATAATTTTCTTAAAATAGTAGTTGACCATCCCTCATATCAGAATTAACACCTTCCCAGTGAACTTGTAGAACTCCTTGGGAACTCAGGCTGGGAAGGGTGGCAGCTGCCTGGGGAGCTGCACTGACAAGGATTTTTAAGGTGTTTTCAGCACCAAAAGGGAAAACTGCAATGACAGATGTTAGTATCCATGGGTAAGGCGGGGGTCACTAATTTGATTTGGTATCCCAGCCCAGAAAGTTCACCCTAGTACAAATTTCTGAGATTGTCAGTCAACATTCAAAATCAGGGCACAATTCTAAGGGTGCTACCTTTTACACATATTCTAAGTAAGATTTGGGTCTTGCAGAGAGCAGGTATCAGGCAAACACTGGTAGCAGTCAAATGAGATGTATAAACACATAAAGTAACCCTGTCCCCACAGCCCTCTCTCTGGCCAGCAGGTAGCCTCACCTGATGTCCTTGGGGAGCTCCGGCAGCTGCATCTTCTTCTTCATGGCGTAGTGTGAGATGGCCAGGACAGCCATCCCCAGGCACTCGTTCTCAATGTCATGCCCATCCTGCTCGGTCTTGGGGTCCCGAATGGGAGCCAGGCACTTGACCAAATCATACTGTCCCTTTGGAGCAAAGGTAAGAAAAAATGAACCATCACTTAAGTTTCAAGAGCCCACTCATGCTTGTTTGTTTGTTTTATCTTGAGAGGACACAGGGAGGTGCTACCCAGGAAAGCAGTACAGAAATGAGATAAATCAGATTTGCAGCTTCTTCAGCTTCGAAGCTCCTTTTCAATAAAGCTGGGCATGAAAAGGCTCAGGAGATGTTCTCCCTGGGTTATTGCATTCATCTCACAAGTGTGTACTGTGAGCTATGTGAGGTACTGGTGGAGAGTACAAGCATATGAAGCCCCTTCGTGGAGCGTACCATAGAAAGTGAGGCAGGAGCCGGGCGTGGTGCGCACGCTTGTAATCCCAGTACTTTGGGAGGCGGAGACCAGAGGATCCGGGTTTGAGG